>JBDFRD010320410.1:0-10388 GCA_039654405.1 Bullina lineata | reverse complement strand
GATAGATAGATGGATAGATAGAGAGATAGATAGAGAGATAGATAGATAGATAGATAGATAGACAGACAGACAGACAGAAAAACAGACAGACAGACAGATAGATAGATAGATAGATAGATAGATATATAGATAGATAGATAGATAGATAGACGGACAGACAGATAGATAGATAGATAGACAGATGTGTACAGACGTATATCTACATACAGTTACACTAGGTCCACAATGAAAATAAGCTTTAACGTGTTAAAGTACGGGCGTTTCTCTGCAATGACTTCAATGCTGTCACGGTATTTGCCTGGTCTTGAAACGTCTTTTCACTTCTTCAAGTGTAGATCCAACAGTCTTTCATTTCCCACGATTGAATACGCCCAACTCTACGTGTGCGTAACACACACACATAGACAAAGCATGCTATTCTCCGTGTGACGGTATGTATGGGGTAAACATATCTTTGCAAAGTCGTCAAATTTCGGCGCCTATTCAGCTTTTTTCTCCTTTTAAAATATATTTCAAGTTATTTAATTAGTGCCTAGTTCCTTCTAAATGGGATTATACAGTTGATGATAAATGTTCCAAAGTGATCAATACAAAACGAGCTACAGCTCCATACTTCTAGAGAATAATGTTGAAAAAAATCACGTATTAGAAATAGAAAGGAAATAAAAGAACAGCAAAGAGGATATAAAGTGAATGGACATTGCTAAAACGACATCGCCAATGATTAACTAGATCTATTTGGAAAATATAGTAATAAGGTGAAGAACACGTTAACTGCACCCTCATCTAGTTCATGCTAGTACACATGTAATATTGTGTGAACCTTTCTGAAAGACACTAAATTGCTCCTGCTGTTGTTTCTGTTGTTGTTGCTGCTGCTGCTGATGATCATGATCATGATGATGATCATGATCATGACGATACCAATGACGAACTATGATGATAATGATAATGATGATGCTGGTGATGATGATGATGATGATGATGATGATGATGATGATGATGATGATGATGATGATGATGATGATGATGGTAACTAAGGTGATGATGACGATGATTAATATAATGATGGTGATGATGACGATGATTATTATAATGATGATGATAATAATGTATTCATGGTAGGTATCAAAATCAACATTGATTAATATAACGAGTGGTGAACAAATAATACAACATTCCTTTAAAATATATTCCGCATATGAGAACAATTTTGGGGATGATCTTTACATTTCAAGTGAATAATTTCTTGTCTTTCAAATTTCGTATTCGTTAAATATTTTCTTTCAAACACATTCGTTTCAGATTTTCAGGTTTCCGTCCAGAGTAAACTGTATCATAATCACAGCTTTCAACTTGTTTGAAATCTTCTGTACAATTTCAATTTTTGTTTTATTTGCAGCCTCTATAGTCAGTTCTGTTGAAAGAAGTTTATTTTGAATGTTATCATCTTGTGTAAAATGGGTATCATAGCCGACTTGCATTTCTGAAACGCAGAAATAAAACAATAGTAACACTATGAAATATATAATGAAGCCACATCATTATTGTTGTTGTTTCACGTGTTTTTTACACATACATTGTTGGTCATTTACATGTTATTATTACATTAGAATATAATTTCTTATTATTAGAATACAACATAAAACAAAAACACGCATTCCCACTCTCATAACAATAAATAGCATGAAAGAAGAAATATTATGTCTCGCTATACTTTACACAGTTATGGAAACGTACCGACAACCTAAATTATAATCCATCACAAAGCTCATCATTATGTCCATAGTTTGTCTACTGTAATCACATAATTTTTTGATGTCCGTCAGTGTCAATTGAAATTCCATAAGTTACATATTAAACGTTTCTCACACTTTTTCAGGAAAGGATAATCTGTGCTGCTACACACACAAACAAATGCACAGGCAATTTTCCAAACACAGAAGCAGCAGCAGCATCATCTACGACAACAATAATAAACACAGCACTACCGACACTAACAGCAACAACATGAACAATAACGACGACAACATGAACAACAAAATCAAAAAAGAAAGGCAACATTAGTGTACAACAGGAAACGAACAATGGAAGGGCATAATATCTCTTTCTCCCTTCCTGTCAGTCCGCCGGTGTATTTGTCTCTCCGTTTCTGTCTGTCTGTCTGTTTGTCTATCTCCTCGTCTCTCTTTCTTTCTTTCTTTCTCTCTCTTTCCTTCTCCCCATCTCTTTCCCCCGTAGAAGTTCGAAAACCATCAGACATCCAGGCAGTTGTTCAATAATTTAAATTGTATCTAATGTTTACAGAATCATAATCAGAATATCATATATATTATTGTATAATATGGATGATTCACAATGACATATACAAATCTGACCTTATCTGGAAGATATCCAGTTTACGTCTTATAATATCAAACACTAATGGACATTTGACAGGCAGCCTCGTTTTTATAATAAACGTTTCACTAACTTCCTTCCATGTGTTATGACCATGCCTCTTACTTCACAGAACAATCAAATGAAACCACAATTGGCACCATACAAGTAACAGTGACTTATGACGATTTTACACATATTGATGGGACAACTCAGAATGCTCAAGTCGTAACAGTGAGGCAGAAAATGAAAAAAGCTAACAGTGCATGTTATGATATGATAAATACCTTATGTGAAAAAGAGAGATCCATGCATTAATCTTCTTGTGTGTCATCCTTCCAACATACTTTCAAGACACAATATTTGCAAAATAACTGTGATATATTTTTATATGCAAGACATCTTCAGTCGACAAACGAACTGAATCAAACACACACTGCTTATTCTTTGAACTTGTCATTTATGTGTGATTCACACTGTATTTTTTAGAAGCTTCTTTGTATTGGGTTGATTATTTCATTACTCAAAGAAGGTTTATTTTTGGTGTCTATTGATCTTATTTTCATGATTAATAATTTCCCCTAGTTCAATCACATGATCATTTAAGTGCATTAATGCTGTTTGATAATGACAACTGACGATTCGAAACGCTTCGAGTCTGTGAAGCATACATGTGAACTTCAAGATTCTGTGAAGCATACATTATGTGAGCTTAATGAGGCCATGCCCAGGGCCATGTTCTGGTTGATGTCCCGGTGAAAAAACATCGTCTCATTACGAGACTCATACCAGAGTACGGATAACCTAACTGCATTCACATCGGCTCTACTTGTAGCTGCAGCGACGGAGAGGCCATCAGACGAGGTGGAAACTATTGTATTTTATATATTAGTTAGGGGGTCAGGGTTTTGCAAAGAAAGCTGTACATGAAGGGATTAGTCCTCTTGTCTAACTGTTCTGCGCCTACATCTGTGAAACTTTCAACCACACCCTATTCGAATATGAAGCCGAGAATGGCAGCAAATGGGGGCTTGGCGGCCCTATGGCAACTATACCAGTCTTCTTTTTTCACATCTCAATTTTTTTAATAACACTAATTATAGAGACAAAGAAAGAACAGGACAAACATGGTCAGAACCGGCGGGACCGAATGAAGGGGAAATCCCGTGTGTGTGGCCTATATCCTGATAAAGGTGAGGGGCGACGATGATGATGAATTAACACCTCTCACCCCAGCAACGGTTGATGACACGAATCGAACTCAGACTGAATCACCCAGACGCAGGTGAAAACCAGCTTGAATTTTTCCTAGAAACGTGCCTGGCTAATGTAGGGTATCCACCGCTGTACAGTGCGGAAACACGACAACACCCAGAGATATCCTTTCGCGTCTCCATGGTAACACGATGTTGCCTTGTCTCCATTTCCGCCAGGAGCCACTTCTACCGCATTAAAGAGCGACCTTGTGTGCTGCACAGTGGGATGCCAGCCGCTGGGACAGTAGACTGGGCAATCCCATCAAGCGCACGTTAGCGCCTACTCAGACCCAATATCGCTGATTGACTAAGTGTGCGGCTTGGCCTCCACGCTCTTTTCGTGCTTTAGTACCAGAGAGAGGATCATCCTTTGCGTCTTGCGCTGTAATTAATTAGAAACTAAAAGTGTTAAAGTATAAAACTGTGTCGAGCGTACGGAATTCCACCGAAGATCTAAAATTCTAAAACCTAGATCAAGTGATATAGATCTAGTTTGATTGCCTTTTAAGGAAATTATAGGTTCGGTGTCGCAAGTCTGGCCGAAATCAGGTCAGACTTCGGTGTGGAAAGATATTAGACCCATGAGACCCCCATCACAGAATTGGGAAAATATACTTGATCGGTCAAGTGCGCATAGTGTTTTTTAGTTTACTTTTTTGTATTTGTGCCAATGCTATAAAATGAATATTGCATTTACTGCGAGTACTGGAATGTAAAATCTAAAAATAATCTGAACTCAAACTGTTGAGACAAGAGGTGATGATAACTTTAATTTAAACTATGGACTGGGCAGGGTTAAAAAGACTGAGGCACTGACATAAAGCCTTTTCATCACGAAGAATTATCCATGGTTCAACGTTTGTTAAAATCATATTCTGTAAGTTTATTATAACTATTTTTTTCAACGAAAATCGAAGAAAATATTTATACACAAGTTTATTTAATATGGAGAATATCGACGCTAACATCGGGGCGATGACGCAATGAATATATTTCTAATTACAAGTATGTCTAATTACACTGCAAATCAATAAGAACATGTCATTGTAATAGATTATAACATCCACGCTAGAGAACAAATTACATGTCACACAGACAGTACCGGTGCAATCACAAATCAAACACACGCTTAAAAACCACATTTTCTGCGTTCCTTGTACACTAGAAACTTATTTATTGAAACAACCGATCGACGGTAACAATCCTAGTGCTTTGATATTGGAAACATAATTGGGAAAAGATGGTCAACAAAAAGTACGACCATGGCGGATACCTTATCTGAAGGAATAGAAACATACTAAACACAGGAAGCGGTCGTCAGAGAGAGCGTAATTTACTTTGATTGCTACTATAAATGAAAAAAGTAGATGGAATCTGCAGGGAAGCTGAAAAATACAAAGTGATAAACACAATCAAAAGAAGCTGTCCCGAAAAACACATAAAGACAAACCAATGCTCGGCATTACTGTCTTCAGGGATTAGAAACAACGATGATGCCCAAGCCGCATCAAAATAACACACTCTTTGAGTCCATAAAGACAGTAACGTCGAGCGTTGGTTTGTCTTTATGGGTTTTTCGGGACAGCTTCTTTTGATTGTGTTTGCCACTTTAGATTGCTTCGAGAAATAGCATTTTCCTCTGTTACTCTGGAATTGTACAAAAACCACTTGATAAATGGATACGCCGTCAATTATACAATGGCGCAAATTATTTTTTTGTTTTGTTAGGCCTTCTACTGCACAAAAATAAGTCATTACAAGTGAGAAATGAGGGGAACATGAAGAAGGAAAAGGAGGCAGGAGAGGGCGCCAACGGCAGAAATGGAGGAGGTGGAAAAAAGACAAGGAGATAAGGAGGAGGAGGAAAGGAGGCGGAGGTGGAGAAGAAATAGGAGAAAGAGGAGAAGAAAGAGGAGGAAGAGGAGAAGAAAATAAATTCACATGTCAGGCTTTTCTTGCTCACACAATGAAATGTAAAGGGTTTTACTTTGTTTTACTCATTTATCGCGAGCTGATCTCTGCAATCTGAATTGATGTTGACAATTCTCATTTCACTGCTGCATGAGACATTGTTCCTGTGGAATCATTAAGACAAACACAAACATCCATGGGTTATTGAACAGAAAGGCTTGTCGGTAGGAAATGTATTATTTACATGCATTGTCATTCATGATTGAATGTCAACGTCGTCTAAATCAATAACCGCTGGAAAACTCTTCCTTACATTGAGATCTTAATTGAAGCAACCATAATAATATATTGTGCTTTTCTTTATTTGATTTAAAAACGACAATTTTTAAAAAAATGAAGTGAATCACAAGAAAATTGTCTAGACAAGCGTTCAAGATGAACTAACCTAACCTCCACTAAATTTAAGTATACGCCGTTTATTGCCCTTGGAAAATATGGAAGGACCAAAGCTTCCTTTTTAATGATAGAGTTAAAAAGAGTCTGCTTGGCGGCATCGCATCGATCAAATTTGATCGATCGCCAAATGCAATGAACTTCACAAGGTCGTGATCCACAGCGGCGTTTACTTGGTCAATTTTCCCCCGGATCGAATTCAAAAGCTTTATTGATAACACTTTCATTTTGTCTTTGCAGTCCTCTTCCTAACGATGCTTCATAAAAAAAGAGGAGGACAGTTCAATAATTAAGACGTTCTTTATTTAATGTTGTTGTTTTTTTACTTAAGATATTCCAAACGTCGATAGAAAAATACGACGAGAGCGCTTTATCATTAAATGTTTTTGGCACTCATTTTCCGTTTTCCTTTATCGATCAATCCTTTGTAATTTCCAGCCCCAGTGAAATGTTGCTTTACGATGAAAGCCGTTAAAATCTATTATTCATGGGCCTAATTCCGAGAGACATAATATGAACAAAATTTTAAACAGTAATTTCTTATTCAGAGAAATTAAGTTGTCTTAATTCATACTGTTTAAGCTTAAAGCTAATCACAAACAATTAGATCTTATTCGATTTTTTCAAGCAACACAAAAAAGGAAATCTTCTTAATAAAGTACACAATCAGTATTTCCCCACAATGGTTTTTCAACGCACAATAACTGCAGTTCACGGCCATGCCCAAAATAACAAATCTCGAATAATAAGGTGCTCAGAGCAAAGTAAATACTCCTTGAACTTCTTCGTCAAGCCAAACTCATCACGAAAGCAATTAATGCTTTCTGCAATAATATTTAACTTTCATCTTCCCTCACTACTATCCAAATTTGTCCGAAGGTAATTTGGGCATCAGAGGGAACATTTCCACATCCTCGCACAAACAGGCACAAATCTGTCACGAAATCAATAAAAAAAGCGCAAAATCATAGAGTTCACGTGTTTCCAAAAGAACTAGGCTTTTAATATATTACACAAGACTCTCAAAAGATGAGGCATAGGCCAACGCCTTTGTCTTCCAGTGATTACAAATGACAAACACGCCAAATTACAAACACGCCATCGTCATCGAATGTAAGAAGAATAATCAAGTGAATATGATAATTAGGATTTGTCATTATTCGTATAAACATCACGTCCAGAAATTCGTTCAATGCCAGTATGTTCGTTTTCCCTCTCCCACTAGCCATGTGACAACGCCTTCAGGCTGAAGTTTAAGGCTAACATTCAGGACGCACGTTCCATTCTCTCTTAACTTGGTCTGTTCGTGGTGAATGAATTTGTCAACGTTTTCACAGCACAGAAAAATAATATTGGAAATAAATTGCTCATATAGAAGTCTTCCATTTTCACATTCAACACTGAAGCTTCATCAATGATTCTTCAACGACACTATTCAAAGTCACCTTCTGTTATGTAAATCATGATATGCGTGCAATGCTCGTCTACAGCAGTGCACTGTTTCACCAAGGAAAAAGCTCCTTTCCCCGCAGCCTAATGCTACATCCTGTATGAGGGTGCATGTGCTAAACATAAATCATCGAAGAAGCCGTCGAAAAAGATGGTAGCGTTGTTTCCTCCAGACTAGGCACTTTTCCAGCGCAATGTGATGAAAAATAAAGCAAAACAAAACTGGAAAACACGTCGTCAACCAAAATGGTCATCGGTTTTAGCACCTTTCTGTTTAGGAGGAAAGAAAACAACATTGGAAAAGGGTATGCGGCCTCAGTGACAGCTCGTACAGCACTTTTAATGTCGCTCAAAAATGAACTCATTGTAGTGCTGCCATTTGGCCTCCTCTGTGTCCAGCCCCGGCTTCACCTCGCCAGCGCTGTTGGTGCCGGAGCCACAGCTGGCCACCAGGACAAAGCCCTCTTCTTGCAGCATATCGAAGGCCTGCTCCAGGAAGGAATGCTTGAGAAAGAAGCGGCTGGTGTAGCGGTCAGTCTCACCCCTGTCCGGGTCTCGGCTTTCGTTCAGCGTGTCCTTGAACACCTCCCGACAGAGGGACACCTTCCCGCACACGATGATCCGGCTCAGTTTTCGGAACTTCACGTCGGCGAGTCCATCCCGGCCGAACGCGAAAGTACCTCTGTAGCCCAACGTGATGAAGCCGTCACTTCGGCTTTCCTTTAACGGTGACACAGGGTGGAGACGGGTTACTTCTGTGGCGTTCTCGGTGGAGGTGCTGTTAGAATTCTCCGCGGTGGATGGTTTAGACGGCTCTCCATCTTTCTCAACGCGTGCCAACGAAGGCGGCGAACTAATGAGGAGGGGCTTTTGGGACGGGTAGGCGCTGGCGATCTTGACCAAGTTGGGCAGTCTGAAGTGCTCGGCTTCTTGGCGCAGGCGGTCCTTCTCGTGGAAGTTCTCTGGAAGCACGAGCCGCAGGTTTCTCAGGTAGTCAAGCACATACCTGAGGAGTTGTGGGGGACGAGGAGTAGGGATGGGTACAATTGTAACACACTTTTTAGATCTATGGCGGGCAGGATATAAACGTATGAATATCATTTTTATAGAAAAAGAAACTACTGAACAATCAAGGGATTATGAATAAGTTCAGTTATGACTCTGACTAGTATTTGCAATGAAAACATTCCAGAAAACTAGGGAGTGTGTCAAGAAAATAAAAACGTTCGGGATTATCAGGGTGATATATATCACATTATATCACGTAAAGCTGATACATTTCAAAACTTTATTGTTTGGAGAGGAATCAAAAGTGAGATATCGATACCCCGAATACAGACAAACCAAATACGCAATCTTACACGAACAAAAATACCAAAACATTCCCACAAAATAATTACAATCAAGTACGCCTTCCACAAAATCGAGGACGAAAACAATCACGACTCGTTCTAAAAGATGGTTACGCCGGACACTACCAAGATGGAAAACTCCATAATATCAGATTGCAGAAAACCCGGAAGTAATCGAACTGAAAAACTGACGACAAAAAACAAACAAACAAAAAACAAATACACCAAATCGATAATCGATACAAAATTTACCTGAAGAGCACGCCGTCTCTGTCGATGAAATATCTGCCTTTGGAATCACGAAGAGCTTTCGCTTTGATGGGATCGGAAAAAAGTTTGGCCAGCAGTCCACCAGGTTCCCGCTTGAGGGTTTCCAGAGTGGTGCTGTAGAAGACTCCGCCTACATTGAGCTCCACCACGCCCCCTAGAACTCCACTGGCCGGGGCTGGAGCTGGAGCTGAGTCAGCCATCACACGTGACACGATACCTGTGGAGACCGACAGTGCAAAGATGATTCATCAAGCAAGTAACATGGTCACTGTCTTGAACATTTGTTATTTCTCTTATTGCTGTGGTTACTGATGTAACTTGGTGGCACGGTAGCCGAATGGTTAGAGTGTTGGACTCCTAATCCAAGAGTCCAGGGTTCGAATCCGGGAGGTGACAGTGTTGTGTCTTTGGGAAAGACACTTTACACCATTTTCCCTCTCCTCACCCAGGTGCGAATTGGATACTGGCATGTTCTGCTAGGGAAGTAAACTTACGACAGACTAGCGTCCTGTCTAGGAGATGAATTAAGAATCATCTGTTCCGCTTCACGCTACAGAAACCAGGATAAGCTCCGGCTCTATCGGCCTCATGGCCTTGAAGAAACTTTACTTTTACTACTGATGTTATTTCCCATGTTCTGAAGATTATGGCACTGTTTGTTTGTTTATTTTTTCGTCTTTTCTCTCCTTCTTTAATTTTTTAATAGCCCAAACTCCTTATTAATTCGACCTCCCTCCTGTACAGTTTGAAAGAATAAGATTGTACTTTTACTGCTATGCATGCAGCCTTTAACTAATGACCCAGAGCTGCGATATTTGAAATGCAAACATAATAACAAAATATAATGTTCATATTGACATAAGCTGTTTTAACGCATTATTAATAATCTAAAACAAAATCAATTCCAAACGATGGTTCTCTCTTTCCGAGATTTAAATGTGTTTGTCCGGCTTTTTATATTCTGTCCTTTCTTCTTAATCTTAAACACCTGAGTAAGCATGGACCAGCAAGTAAAATAACCTTGAAAAATATAATAAAACTGAAATAAGTAACAGTTATAAATAATATTTACTAGATCTAGAAAACGGATTGGAGTCAGCTAGAGAGCTGTACGTATTTCTAAAATGATATTAACGAAAAAAAACAAGCAAACAAAAGAACACAAAGAAAATAAACAAATATAACGTCCGAAAACAAAAAAGACGGGCATGAGACCAAAAAAAAAAAAACAGCATATAACACGGTGAAAGAAAAATATCAGACCCAGAAAACAAACTAAAAAAATTACAAAAAGGACACCAAAAAGGCCATAAAAGGG
>JBDFRD010320300.1:0-10389 GCA_039654405.1 Bullina lineata | reverse complement strand
ATGGTCTTCTGCCAATATTTGCTTATCTTATGAAGCAAAATCAACACCCTATCACTCGTAGACAGCAAATTGCCAAAATGGGCCAGTAAGGAGAGAGTTAAATTCAAATTCAAGTGGAGTGCTGAACTAGTTTAGTAAGCACTTAGGAAAATCATCATCATCATTGCCCCTCACTCTTATCAGGGTATAGGCCACACACAAGGGATTTCCACTTCCTTCTGTCCCAGGGTAATTTTGCCAGTTCTGTTCTGACCATGTTTGTCCTGTTCCTTCCACTTAGGAAAATGCTGAAGTTCAATAAGCCATGACATGGTTCCTTTACGTATAAATTCACATTATTAATTTATATGAAAGTTAACAGAGTAAATAACAACACCAGCTACTCAACACTGTAGTTATGATGACAAAGTAGTTTAAAAAATCAATTAACAATGCATGCTGTGCAGTGTGATTTATAACATTTACCAGCAATCAATGGTTCATAAGGAAAAAAGAAGATGAAATACTATGGACATGCAATGTGACATCCGATATATCAGACAATGAAAACTGTTGCCTGAAGTAGAATGGAAGACAAGAGAGGATGAGGGAGACTCTCAACATTATATGTTGAAAACACAATTAACTCAGTAAGGCCAAACACTGAGTAGAGTATGCTCAGTCAGAACAAGACGGTGCTGAGACCTAATGCCAACTATAAGCCTCAGTGAGTTAACCAGACCAACTAAACAGAGCTATCAAAGGCTGAAGTCGACCAAAGAACAGAAAACCGAGTGGACTGAAGACAACTGACAAGGCATGCTTCAGCAGCTACCATCAGGACTGATATTTACAACAGACGCAAAACTATGATGACTACTGGTCATGAATCAACATATGCAAACTTTACATGAAGGCAGTACCTTACACCACAAGCCTGCAAACTTTGAAAAAGATTGTGTACCTTATTTGTTCATTAAAGGAAAATACTTCCCACTAAGAACACTATGTCTAATATACAGTACGATTAAGATATCTTGATACCCCTTAGTTTCTGGACCAAATTTCCCAATAATCTGGTACAAAAGGAATCTGACCTATTGTACAGAAAGGAAAATCCTCATCTACATTGTCACGTATCCAGGCATTAAGGTACAAATCGTTTTCCCCAAATTGTCAGGCTGCTATTGACTGAATGACAAAAGATTCAATGTCTGACTTGTTTCAAGACAAATGCTGTGCTTCCACAAAAAATTTGTTACTGTATCCTAAAACAAACACATATTTCATGTACTTCATTTAACTTAATTCTCCGCATGTATGAAATACCGAGAAAATAGGAAGTTTGCATGCATATACACATTCACATGGATTACTTCTAACTTTGTACCTTTTTTCTTCTGGCTTTAAGCCAGGAAATAATTTAATATTTGAGTTCTTTGAAATGAGTTTTAGCTTTTTCGAATATGGAAAAGTGAAATTAAATATCATACTGATGTCAAGAAGGAAAAGAAAATATTTAATCCTAAATGTTCATGCATTAATTTTTTAAATTTTTTTTCAAGCTGAGAACAATGCAATTTATTAGACATGGAGTAAGCCTGTCTTCATTTCTTAAAAGAGAAAAATTATCATTGACCTAAATTACTGCTGCCATCTAATTGCCAGTCAAAGGAAGACTGGAACCAAACAGGAGTAAAGCGCTAACCCAGCACCTTAAGCCCAATGTGTCCTAGGTTTAAATGCTGAACAGTTTCTCTTTACAACACTACCTGTCTAGTCAGAAAGTAGCCTGTTTTAAAACTTTCTTTCAGGCAAACATGAAAAAACCCAACTCTGACGAAACCCTTTGGAAATCCTTAGTTCAAACCCAACAAAACATTGCGACTCCCTACCTGCCACAGCAGTGTGAGTATAAAGAAAATTGCTCATGGCACTTGCTAAACTAATTTAGCTGAGGCTCAAAAACGGTTATATTTTACAGCCCCTAATTATCTCTTGTATCAAATTAAACAAGCTAAAATTAGAAAAATTATAAGATTTGAAAATAGAACATGCAATTACAGTGATAATCTTTCGTAGATTACACAACATAAAAAGGTGAAATAAAAAGTCTATAACTTGTAGTTAGTTATTAAAATGATGAAAAATTGTATGCACACATAATCACATTAATACAACTTAATCTTATTCCAAATTGCTTCTGGTTTTTTACTGTGTTGATTTTTTCGCAGTATATTCATTCTATACTGTTTCTTTATCACGTTTCAAGATTCACAATTTTAATGGAAACGGACGCCGGTAATAAAAATCTAAGTTAATTTTTAAATTGCAGCATTTATCATTTTAGACAACTGAAATTTCAGGGAATGCACAAAGCCTTAATTTGATAATAACCTTTAAATAAAACTCAGGAGAAAAAAATGAGCAATCTTTTAAGTGCAGTCTGTCTACTTTAGATGCTCACCGAAATGTGTCTAGTGCTCCGTAAGCATGCACTTGTAACAACATCACTAAATGCCACCAATTAAATATATCATCATTCTCTACAGCATATGCCCGCCACAACATTTCAAACAAGGGAAGGCACATGCACACGTATGATCTGGGCATAAGGCTCAAGACCTACTTTCTGAGATGTGACGTTTGTGGAACCGTAGTACTCCTGCTGTGCATTGACAGCGTTACTTTCCTTCTCCCCGAAAGGGTCACAACTTACATGAGGGGCTGGCTCTGGGTCTGGCACCACATACGCTCGCCGGTCTAATAAGCTGGGGGAGAGAAACAAGGAATGAGTCCACTTGAAGAAAAAATGTCTAAGACACAAACAGGTCTATAAAGAGGGAAGAAGTCCTGAAGTATACAAAAAAGTAAATAAAGTAAAGTTCCTTCAAGGCCAATGAGGCCCATACAGACGGAGCAGATGGTTTACAGATGATTTTTACTTCATCTCCTAGACAGGACGCTAGTCTGTCGTAGGCTTACTTCCCCAGCAGAATATGCCGGTACCCAATTCCCTCCTCAGTGGGGAGAAGAAAAATGGCGTAAAGTGTCTTTCCAAAGGACAAAACACAATCATCACCCGGATTTGAACCCTGGACCCTTGGATTAGGAGTCCAACACTCTAACCATTCGGCCACTGTGCCACCTATCTAATAAGCTGGGGGAGGGAAACAATAAATGAATCCACTTGAAGCAAATGTCTGAGTCACAAACAGGTCTACAGAAAGGGAACAAGTCCTGAAGAATTAAAACTTGTTTGAAATTATCAACACGATTATAGCTCACAAATGAAGTTGTCCACAAAACCGAGTCCTGACTGCTATTGTTAAATGACACATTGAATCATAGATTAACCTATGCCACGGGTAAGTGAATTTGAAGAAATATGTTCATACGACTGAATATGATATCAAATCATTCATGAGAATGCTTGTTTTAAATGTGAACACCAACAGACAGACAGTTAAATTAATAACAGTCAAATGCAGACAAATTTTGTTCCAAAATGCACAATTAGACACTAAGAAACCTGTAGTCCACAACGTTGTGAATGCTGATCTCATCACCCATGGATAGGAAAAAATCTTTATTTTTCACAATTAGAGCTCAGAATTGGGGCAGAAAAATCAACATCAGATTATCTTGCTAAAATATGTCTTCCTACTGATCCCCTACCCAAAAAGTCCTTAAGCAGGACTTTCATCTTCATAATTACAGTGCAAAGACTACAAAACAAACACAAAACCCAAGAAGCAATGAATCAATCAATAAAACAGCTGCAGGCTTCCCCTCCTATTTACCTGGGAGGA
The DNA here is from genome assembly GCA_039654405.1 of Bullina lineata. Classification (NCBI taxonomy): domain Eukaryota; kingdom Metazoa; phylum Mollusca; class Gastropoda; family Bullinidae; genus Bullina; species Bullina lineata. Next base: position 6,598 of record JBDFRD010320300.1, on the reverse strand, counting down.
TTGGGTCCACAGAGCACCCCTAAACAGTTTTTAAACAGCGAGCCTTTGCTGAAGGGGTTAAAGTTATCCTGTCCTCGCTTTGAGGTGAATGTCCCCTTGATCTGAGAAAAGTATAGAAAACAGGAATTTGTTCATAACATGCAACTTAAGACACCACAAGACCTGTCTAGTTACTAGTTTTAAGTATCATTTTATAATCAAATGCTATTGAAGGTATAAATTGTTAGAGAGAAAGAATATATTTTGTCAAAAAAAAAAAAAAAAAATCAAGGAAGTCACCACAGTAATGCTTTTTAAAAATTCACTACCTTTTTGTTATTGCATTTAACATTGAATTAATTAATTACCATTACTTCATTACAATGTTCATAAAAACTGAGGATGAAGAAATGAGCAGTCGCTATCCATCCGAATCAGAAGTAATATTTTACAACAATAACATATGAATGACAATTCAAGACATAAGTACAATTAAAAGTAAACTCATGAAATCAAACTGAAAAATGCTGCAAAAATTTATAAATATGAAAACAAAATATGGTAAGAGTGGACAGAAATATTCGTGTAAAATTTCACAATTTTAATAATTTTTCAAAGGAAAAAGAAAGAGTTTCTTTTTCTTTTTTTTGTAAAGAAAGTAACAAACCCACTGAATTTCAAGTACACTGTGGTGAAAATGTTAAAGAAAAATGGATCATTTCCAATTTCCTGTGGCATAGAAGTGAAAAATATAAATGTGCTCAAAATGTCACAGGTAACTCTTAAATTGTACTCATGTTATTATTATTTTTTATTTTAGTAACATCTTAGTCACGATACTCTTTTTCTAAGTTGTATTTTACAATTTAAAATATAAAAATGTTTTAAGGAACTGACAGACACACTCATTCAGTTTATAAAGTTTGTTGTGATTCTTATTTATTTATGTATTTTATGTTATTCATAAGCTCAAAAACATTTAATGGTTATTTTATTCTTCATATTTTCACTTCTGTCCACACAAATTTTTTTCTCCAAAAATGTTTCAAAAGGAAAAAAAAAAAGATTTACGAGATTTTAAACTTGCTTTACTGTCAGGCATAGGTGAAAACTACTGCACCTCACAGAAGACACAGTGCGTGAAGGAGGCAGGAGTTTTAACCTTAGCCGACCCCTTCCTCTTGTCACTCTGAGCTACTTACATCCTCATTGGTGGTCAGCTCTGAAGCTGACAGATAGGAATGAAAGCCGGCCAGGCCAACCACCGACCATATGGAGAAGAAGCAGATCAGTACTTCGATCACAGTGACAGGGTTAAGGGCAGAAACACATTCCCCACGCAAGGTGATCAAACTACTCATTTAAACCTAATGCCACTGAGGGTACAGGGCTCAACAGCAAACATGCCTGGTCTTAACAGGGCTCAACAGCAAACATGCCTGGTTTTAACAATCTTATGAGGGGCTCAACAGCAAACATGCCTGGTTTTAACAATCTTATGAGAGGCTCAACAGCAAACATGCCTGGTCTTAACAATCTTATGAGGGGCTCAACAGCAAACATGCCTGGCCTTAACAATCTTATGAGGGGCTCAACAGCAAACATGCTTGATCCTAACAATCATACGAGGGATAGGCTTGGGGCTCAACAGCAAACATGCTTTACAATCTGACGTGCCGGGAATTATTAAGAGTTCAACAGCAAATGTACTTTGTCTTAGTCTAATACACATATGAGTTTGAATTAATGGTTAAGAGCAAATATGCTGGTCTTAACAACGTCATACACCAGGAATTGTTAGGGATTGAATATTAAACACACTTAGTCTTAACCTAACCCTACTGCTCCCAGAGGATTGACTTTTTGCTTAAAAATGCTTGGTTTTTACAGTGTGCACTAAAGGGATTTTAACACTGTAAAACACCAGGGATTGCCTGCAGCTGAACAGCAAACATTCCTGCATTTTACAAGTTGGTGCACTTGAAGTGATTGCTCAGGATTAGTGCATGAACATGCTTTGTTTTAACAACCTAATGCACTAAGGGATTGTCATGAGAATGAACAATAAAAGTGCTTGGTTTTCAAAAGAGAGCTTAGATGAAAAAAACAACAACTACAAAACATAAACCCATGCTTGATCCTCAATAATAAATCAAAGAGAGCACACAAATAATTGCTAAATCATGCAAAGAAAACTTGACCCTTAAAGCAAGATGGGGGAAAATGCACACACAGGAAGATCTACAAATATGGACAATGGACTAAACTTAAAAAAGATTACGACAGAGTTGATTTTTTGTACTTTTTGTCTGCAGCTCCTCCATCCTTTTAAGATTTATTTTACTGTTTCTCTGACTTATAGGGCAAGCTGCAGACAAATTCTAAGGCACACTTGCAGTCCCTTTGAACATTGTGAAAATGCATTTGTTTTAGAAAGGAGAACTATGAAAAGGAAGGAAGGAGAGAAAAGGGGTGTTCCTTTCCTCCTTACTCAGAAAGTGTAGATAAACTTCCCCTACCCCAAGGCCACCCTCTGCTTGGGACTTCCAAGAAAAGCTAGAACAGACAGGGACCCTGTCATTGCAGTGGTTTAAAAGAAAAAAAGAAACCAACTAAAAATCAACATCCCTGTAAGTAACTGGCAACATCTCCCAAGGGTATTGATTGCTCAATGATTGAGAAAAAGCGAACTTGCTGCACCATCAGACATGCCAACCCTACTGGAGGCTTGGAGTAGTCACGAGCTGAACTCACAGTAGAATGAGGACCCAAAAGAGTACAAGGGTAACACCAGAGAACGAAGAACAGCAATGAGATTTAAAAGCATATATTCTCGCCCTACATTGGCCATAATTGCCCGTAAACTGTAATTTATGGCGGTTCCCTGTAATTTCTTACAGCGAACTCGTAAAGTTGGCATGTCTGCACCATGTACTCCCCCCTCCCCCCAACACATTACAACCCGAATCCCAGATGTGTGGTTCAAGTAATTATTTCAACAGTCCCGCAAACTTGGTTGACTCCATTATGAGGAAAAGCGAACTTATCTTCACTATATCTAATGTTCACCAAAGCCATAAATTTAACTTTGTTTTGAAGAATGTCTTTAAATTTGAAAAATAAAAATGTTTGGACTCAGGATCAGGGGAAAGTCATGTGTATGTTACATATCTTGTTATTGTTACAGACTTTTAGTATAGCACGTATAAAGAGAGACGACAAAAGAGAAGAAACAAAAATAGGCGCAAACAAAATCAAGAACTCATATTGCACAACTAGCCCACTGAAATCACTCAAGAAAAAGAAAAAAAAAAACACATGCAAATGATCTGAACTGAAAAAGTGCTGCTGGGGGAGGAGAGAGGAGGGAAAGGAGCAGGGATGGAAGGCGGCAAGCTACTAAAGCAATAACACTTATACAAGAAAAAGAATTACAATTTTTCTTTAAAAATGAAAAGGAGGGACGGGAAGTAAAATAAATAAATAAATAAATAGGGGGAAGCAGGGGTAGGCTGTTGACGATGGTGGACATCCAAGATAGTGGGGGTAAAAATAAAAATATTTCTGGGGCAATAAACCAACTGAGGAAAAAAAATGCATACATCATTTCACTGGGGACTACTGGGGTTCAAGAGGCATGCATAACGACAACCGGGGCAGCTGGAGGGTAAAACTACGCAAGCAAATATTCCGGAGACAGCGTCCAGAACAGGAAGTGACTCACGTCTTCATTGGTGGTCTGCTCGGAAGTGGCCAGATAAGTGTGAAAGCCAGCCAGGCCAATCACCGACCACACAGAGAAAAAGCAGATAATGGCTTCTACAATGGTGGTTTAAGTCAAGGAATACAGAGTTTCAATCCTGGAGTTAGGGGGACTGGGCTGGGGTTGGGGATGGGCACAAGGTCTAGTTGAATTAAGTCAGTAATTAGTCTAGATAGGAACAGTGGAAGAACAGACGACCATTAAATTTTAAAGACAGATGAAGATGCTGCTCTTTCTTTTCTTTTTTTTGCCTGGGGCAGAAAGCAAACAGGCAGACGAAATTTAAAAAAAAAAAAAAAAAATTTAAATATACATGCCAAAATCATGATAACGGGAAACTTGTTTCCTTACTTCGTTTCAAATCAAGAACCCTGATTAAAAATATTCATCTCTTCAACTAAACCTGGTAAGGTAATACAGTAAGGGACACTCAGACAGTAGGTGAAAAGGCATGGGGAAAAAAACCCTATAGGATCAATTCAATACGCTTCCACATATGAACGCAATAATATACACACATACACAAAGGGACCAGACAACGTACTGTAGCTAATCAGAGAAAAAAATTGCTGCTCACTACATGACATCACGGTAGAAAAAAGAATTAAAGAAAAGCCCTTGTAAAAAGTTGTACATATGACCAAACAAGAAGTTAACAATAGGACACAGAAAGCAACTGGACTGATTCCACTCACAGAACTGACTGTTGAACTGGGAAACTGAACAGGGGGGGGACTGACGTTTGTCTTCAAATAAGCATATTCAAGCAATAATGAGACAAGCGTAATTATCAATTTCACAGTGCTTCAGCAATATCTCCATTATTTTGTTGTTGTTTTTTACATAAAACTATTGCTCAGCTAATTTAGCCAAATTCAACTCTTCAAACTTCAGCAAAATGGCCCCTCTTAAAGCTACCCAACCCAATCACTGGACAAAAAAAAAAAAAACTCAACTCATGAATACAATCTCTACCAGAAACACACAAAATGTGAAAAAGGATATCTTGCTGGTGAATCTTTCATTGCTGTCAGAAAATTGTCATCTTGGGCTCCTGTGAATGAAAAAACCATAAAACTAATTAAAACGTTGCCAGTGATAGGGCATGATTACAAACAAAAACAAATAAATAACAGTAATCTATCAAGAACTGACAGCTTTGATGCTTGTTACACTATAACTTTATTGCCTTGATATGGGACGTTACTATTCAACAAGGCTTTTGACTCCATGACACAAAATGAAGCATTTGTATAAGCCCTCATGTTTGGGCACAGTGAAATCCAAGAATAATTAAGCCAATCCATAAATTAATAAATTACACCCGGACCTCCTAAACCTACAACAGAAAGTCTAGGTAAAAATAAAACGAAAAAATAAAAGAAGAAGCCACATAATGACAATACAACAGAACATAAAAATGACTGCATCTGATAATCAGGTATGAATCTTGCATGCACTACCCAGCTGCTGCTATCATTCTCGCTCTGACAAACATAGCAGTATCAGACTCCCCATTGATCGCTATGTGGGCAATTTCTGTGGAACAGCTCATGAATACTGGAGTTCACAATGGATATACAGGCGACAATTGAGCCGCATCCCAACTCTTGTCTGTACACTCGTACTATATCACACTCTCATAATTCCTGGCCTGTCCTCCTCTCTATCGGTCATTAATATGTCCCCTCTCTCTATCAACCACTCTCCACCAACCACTGATATTCTCCACCTTTCTATCAATCACTACTTTTCCTTCTTTCTACCTATCACTACCTTTTCTATCTCTCCACCTTTCTGCCAATCACTACCTTTTCCATCTCTCCACCAATCACTGATATTCTCCACCTTCCTGCCAATCACTACCTTTTCCATCTCTCCATAAATCACTGATATTCTCCACCTTCCTGCCAATCACTACCTTTTCCATCTCTCCATCAATCACTGATATTCTCCACCTTTTCACCAATCACTACCTTTTCCATCTCTCCATCAATCATTGATATTCTCCACCTTTTCACCAATCACTACCTTTTCCATCTCTCCATCAATCATTGATATTCTCCACCTTTCTGCCAATCACTACCTTTTCCATCTCTCCACCAATCACTGATATTCTCCACCTTTTTGCCAATCACTACCTTTTCCATCTCTCCATCAATCACTGATATTCTCCACCTTTCTACCAATCACTACCTTTTCCATCTCTCCATCAGTCACTGATATTCTCCACCTTTCTACCAATCACTACATTTTCCATCTCTCCATCAATCACTGATATTCTCCACCTTTCTACCAATCACTACATTTTCCATCTCTCCATCAATCACTCCCTCTTCCTTCTCTCCACCAATCGCCGATAACCCCCTTTTCTACAATCATCAACCTGCTATCCAACCCTTACTCCCCTCCCCTCACCATCCCCTCAAAAAAAATTAAAAATCTATAAATCACTAATCCCCTCCGCTCTCTACCACTCACGAACCCGTTACTCGCCTCTCAAGCCTTTTCCTCCTGCACTCCACTAATCAATAAATATAATACACGCTGGCTACAGCCCTCTCTAACAGTCACAGAACTGACATCCCAACCCCCAACCCTCTCCCTTCTTATTTTCCCCTCCAGCATCACAATGGCCTGACACTACTGTCATTATCAAGCCTACTCACACTTGTGTTAGTTAGTGGTATATTCGTGGTCCGTCACCAACTCATCAAGTCAAAACATGACTTGCTAATGAGTCACATTCAATATTCTAATTGCACACATTCAAAAAAAAAAAAGAAAAAGAAAGAAAGAAATAGAATGTCATTGAGTCTGTGATTTTCCGACAATGTGATTTCTCCTATCTCCCCC
>JBDFRD010320189.1:0-10390 GCA_039654405.1 Bullina lineata | reverse complement strand
TTTGGGCTGAGTCCTTTCTGGGCCAGGAAGTGCGCTACTAGAGGGCTCTGCCCCTGCATGTTAAAGGTCGCATGCTCGAACTCGCAGCCTCGGCCAGCAGGGTGCGACTAGGGATGAACAGGCAGATACACATGATTAGTGTATTTATTACATCTTTATGAGCATGCAGAAAAATATTGGTGAAAGAAGTGTTTGTGTCTGTGTTGGACATTTAATGAAACACTATGTTGGATTTATGCAAAAAAAAGAGAATGAAAGCTGCAGGGAAACTGAAAAATGCAAAGTAGCAAACACAACCAAATGAAGCCATAAAAATACACACAGACAAACCAACGTTCGACATTACGGTCTTCGAAGGGTGAAACAAAAGTGAAGGCCAAGCCACATCAAAGAAACACAGTCTCGGAGTCCAAAAAGAGGACTTATCTGGTCAACTGGCAAGCAAGGGAATGATTGCAGAAAACAGTAATGTTAAACGTTGGTTTGTCTTTGTGTATTTTTACGGGATGGCTTCATTTGGTTGTGTTTGCTACTTTGCATTCCGTCGGATTAACTTGTTTGTAGATTCACGCACTATTGGAGAAGACAGAGAGGCAAACTAATGTCTGACTACATCAGCAAGTGGTCTGCATACCAAACCATCAGCAAGTATTATAAAATGGGGGCTGCGGAGAAGCAAACAAAGGAAGTAAAAAAAGTAATAGTGAGGTGGAAAGCTTCTAATGCTCAGAACATCACAAAACAAACAAAATCGAGACGTATCAGCAATTAGTGAACGGTAAGAATGTCGCAAAACAAAACAAAATCCAGACTATTGACAATTACTGTAACGATAAGAACATCACAAAACAAAACTATAATGGGTCTTCTCTTCATATAATTGTTTTTGTTTCGCTTAGAAGACAGTAATTGTCGATAAGTCTCGATTTTGTTTTGTTTTGTGATGTTCTTGCCATTAGAAGCTTTCCCCCTCACTGCCACTTTTTTGATAAACCATCAGCAGGCCCCTTCCCTTCTACACAGGCAGTCAGTGCACGCCTCACCTCAATGACGTCTTTGTCTGAGCCTTTGCTATCACGGATTTGGCTGACTGAGATCTGGGAGAACTTCTTCTCCAGGTCATCTTGTTCATCCTCGCTGGTCATCTCTCGGATTGGGGTCAGTGCCTCACTTGGCCGCTTTGTGTCTTTGGCTGAAAAGGGGGGGGGATACAGGAAAGAGAAAGCACATTAGGCATTGAGGGGAGAAACAGCATTTATAGCGAAAAAAGCTGATTGATATCTGTCACAACAAATAATGTATGATTTAAGTGACCATGATAGTAATGCTGGAAGGAACAGGACAAACATGGTCAGAACTGGCAAAGTTGTCCCAGGTCAGAATAAAGTGGAACTCCCTTGTGTGTGGCCTATAACCTGATAAGGGTGAGGGGCAATGACGATGATAGTAATGCTGATTTGTTAATTCAAGCTGACAATGAAATACTGATAATTTGAAAATTTGGTTTGAATTTTGAATGTTGAGCTTAAAGTCTGGTGACATGGACCATATCAACAGACATGAATGTCTTGTTCAAACACCTGAGTTAAAGCCCTTGTGAATATAATATATGACAACTAAACTGTCTGCAATATGCATAAAAGCAATATTCAAAGTGTTTACTGTAATTTATACACTTTCACAGCTTTCTTTGCTCCCCTCCCACAAAAAAAACAACAACAACAACAACCCACCTAACTTTTTTAAAATAAAAAATTACAAAGAAAGAGCCAAATAAAACAAAACATGTCACAACACAATATCTATTACTTTTCCTCTTACTTAAAAAGAATCCAAAAAATAATAAGAAACCAACCATCCCTGGTGACTCCTCGGACCTGGGCATCAGCGACAACATCAATGGCATTAGAGTCATGAGACAGAGTTGGTGAGTGATCTTTGTTAGGGGATGATGAACGCACCATAGGCTTGAGACTGATCTGTAGAGAGAACAATGAGGAGGGATGAGGGTTGGAGGAGAGGAAAGGGGGATGAGGTTTGGCGGACAGGAAAGGGGTACGAGTGATGATAACAGACCAGTGATGTCTTTTAAATGTCAGACATAAATGAGACAAAGGAACAAGAGAAGAAAGAGTAGGAGGAGAATTAATAAAAAGAAGCCATCAACAAAGTTGAGACAAAGAAGGAACAGGACAAACATGGTCAAAACTGGCAAGGTTATCCCGGGACAGAATGAAGTGGAAATCCCTTTTGTATGGCCTATACCCTGATAAGGATGAGGGGCAATGATGATCAACAAGGTTACTAGGAAGGAAGGAATGAAGGAGAGATAGAGGTGTAAGGCTCACTGCTTACCTTGCTAATGCGTGCATGCATTCTAGGTTTCTTGGGTCCAAAGTTGGAGTTGACGGAAGACTTGGACGTGGATTGGGCCAAGGACATGGTGGAGGCATACTGACTGGCGTTGGTAGAGATGAGGGAATCCAGGTAGTCAAAGTCAATGATAGAGCTGGTTGCTGCAAGGAGTGAGGCGGAGAAGGAGGAGGAGGGAGGGAGGGATTCAGAACATAACCCTTTGAGGACCAATAGCCGATATATCAGTTCATGACTAAGATAAAAAACTTTGTTCCTTTAACCTTCCGATATTTTAAAGCAGCTAGGAGTGTAATAATACACAAATTTCCGAATCCAGTAGGCCTACTCATTTCCAAACACACTGGGTTAGTATTAGTAATTTGACTGTGAACTAGATTTATATTGAATCACTGTAAATCATTAAGGGTGTGATATAAACAAGTTGGTATAAATCAGTAAAATATCTTGTCCACAAAGAATTAATGAGCTGGCAACTGAAGACTGAGTAATATTTCATTTATAACATTTATCTGATATCTCATATTTATCTAAAAGCTTGTTCATCTGATGATTTAAATATCATTTTAAATCTCATATTATCTAATATCTCACATTCTTCTCATAAAAACACAGGAATGATTAGAAATAACAGGACCTATATACAATGAAATAAATAGAATGTCACTAACTGTTTCGCACTGAAATCAGACCCTTAACAACTAAATGTCTCACTTTTTTTATTCTTCCGATTCATCATCTCTTCTCGTTGTTTGATGTTAGGCGGCTCCAAACATGACATTTCCCATAACATCCACGATCTTGGGGCTGGACGGATGCCTGTTCAAGAATATTGGATGATTGACTACATTTATATGACATATTTGCAAGGTGAAATATGAATAGCTGTATTCTAACGGGTTTAATCCAGACTACGACACATACAAAATTTTGTTTCCCTCATTTCAACGTCTCATCCCACATTGGGACCTGGGCTGGCAAAATGATGTCTGGATTATGCATCAAAACACATTGGATAAAATCACCACATTGCAAGGTGGTCTTGTAAAAGCATGGTGGTGGTGGTGGTGGTGGTGGTGCTGGGTGGGTGGGTGGGGGGGAAAGGTCAGTTGGTACAAGGAATTAGCTCTGAGCCAGCATCTGAGCACTAGGAAGTCTGATAAAAGAATGGAAAGAAAGAAGAATACTGGAAACCCTATTCTCAAGCATGCACATCTAGGACCAGTCATGAAGCTTGATGCCTCAAGTTTTCTCAGAACTGGTCATTAGCATACTTCTTGCATTCAGGCTTTAGTCATACATATTTTATGATAATAGGGTGCTGACAGATGACATCTCTGAACATAAGAATGACTGTGACCTGTTTGGTTTAAATATCAGACCATTATTTTATGAATCTCTCCATCCCAAATACAAGGAATGATTTAAAGACAGGATCTGAGACTTCTCTACCATGCTCACTACCCAAAAGAATGTATACACTTTCAAGATTCACACTCATAATTATGAATGAATAAAAGAATGAATGAATGAATGAATGAATGAATGAATGAATGAATGAATGAATGAATGAATGAATGAATAAATGAATGAATGAATGAATGAATGAAAATCACACAAATATATAGAAAAATGTACCCACCAGCAATCCAGCCGTACACCAAGTAGGTCAGGTCATCCTTGAACTGTTCCCCAAACTGTCTGAATGAGTCGGAGAAGGAGAAGCAGAAAGATGCATACACAGCTTGCGACATTAACTTGGGGTAGTCCTGAAAGCCAGGGAGAAAACGAAAATTGCATGGCATGAAAATTACAGTTTTTTTTAAAACTTGTGTTTCATTAGAGAAGTATGAGGGCTATTTGGCACACCTTAAAAATGTATAGGTTATCTAATACCTGATTAATAAAACCTAATCCGAAATTGTACACATAATAAATAGATATCTATAGAACTTTAAACAGCAAGGACGTCGCAGGACAAGACCGAACATTCCTCATCTTTTTCTTTTCTCCTTTGATGTGATTGTTGTTGTTGTTGTTGTTCTTTTTGTTGTTCCCCTTGAAGACAATAAAAACTGTTGACGCATTCGGTTTTGTCCTGTGACGCCCTTGTTAACTTCACGGCAGTCCCCATTTCACTAATAAAACCTAGTAGTGCGGTGGATAATCTACATAACATTACCAAGGCAAACAGCCCTCACCCTATACAATTTTAATACAAATAGAGAGATTCTCTGGGGGGTATGCTGCTGGAAGCAGAAATCTATAATAATTTAAATAAAAACCTTTTTCCCCTTCACATGCTCTTCACTATCATGTGTCCTGACATGATACCAAACAAACTGAATCTTAGAAAGATTGTCACCGATGTCCAAATTCACATCCAGCAGCGAAAATACATGATTAGTCTAAACAACTCATAGTAGAGACTGTTATTATACATATTTAATGAACAAAATAAAATAAACTCCAAAATTTAAAGCACCACTTTATACTGTTTGTCCTACACATAATTATCTCTTAACCATAAATTGCAAACACACAATAAATTTTATAAAAAATTTGTTAAAAAACAAAACGAAACAAAAATAACAGAAGGACATCTACCTTAAAGAATGTGTCCTTTACAATGGGATCCTTACAATACATCATGAGCTTCACGTAATTGTGGGAAATACGGTTGAAAAGTTTGCCTTGTGAAATCTGGCTAGGTTGAAACTTTTCTAGGAATAGGAACCAGAATGTGTCCTGCAAATTTACAGATGAGTGATTAATAAAATCATAAACAATATAATAATCAACATCACTAACAGTGCTGCTTTTTAAGTGCAATAATGAGTTTTATTTTGAACAGGTGAATAAGGTACGTAAGCATTTCTTTTCCACTTTGTACTCAATATTCCATAATCACATTCACTCTTTGATGCAACATGAACACATAGATTTTGATCACTCAGATTCAACGACAATAAAATACGCCGTTTCATTTTCCTAAACCTTTTAAAATATTATTCTTGCAATTAAAAAAAGTAACCTGTGTCGAAGTTTGAGTTAAGCGACAAATTATTGAAGCAGTAGATTGAATAAAAGATCGAATAAAAATACACACACAAGAATAAAAAACTACGACAAAAAGTCACTTTTCGTCAAAGCTAGCCAAAATCAACTCACCAACAGAATTGCCTGGGACATTTCAGAAAAAAACAATCTCTCAAACTCGGGCTTGTAGTTGGGCTGAAAAACAAATACAGTGAATTTAATTCTTCCCACAAAAGACAACAACTACCACAGTAGTTATAAACACTTAAAATCTTTTGAAAAAAAGGTTTTCCTTTATCTTTTTATTCCATTTCTACAAAATAAAATTATATCCTCCTATTCCTCCGCTTGTTCAAAAGCTTTTTCCCCCTTTTTTTGTGAGATGCACCAAGGTGAAGAACAATTTGCACTTGTCCGTTTCACTGCCAAAGTCACCGATAATTGAAAAGCAATGTATGCTAATTGCCAATATTAATGGTGTTCATTTGCTGAATCCTTATATTGATTAACGCAACACCCACTTCTTTCCCACACTAACTCAGAAATAGTTTTCTTTTTAAATCAAGTTCTTCTCACTATTTCATTGAAAAAAAGAATTTTTTTTCTAGGATTCAGCAACAGATAGCTGGCAGTGAAAAGATTAAATAGCCGAGCGACATAGAAGTACACATTAATGAAGTGCTGTGTTCAAAGTAGACCAGAGTGAAAAACATCAACGGAAATGAGCTTCAGAGAAGTCCAAACACATGAGCATTAGCAGATTCTTTAGAAGGTTCCTACCTTTCGATTCAAGGAGACTGAAGCCTTGACGACTTTCTGGAAAACTTCAAGTGCTGACAGCCCCCCTGGAAGTGGCGTGATCTCTGAAGGATCATAACCCGGATACTGGTGGAGCTGCAAGTGGAACAAAATTTATCATTAGTTACTCCTGCTCTAGAAAAATGTTTACTTCAATGAGAATCAATATGAAAAAAAAAATAATGTGTAATATATGCCATTTAACATTTTTCTATGCTTTCAGCATGGCATGGTGGTTGAATGGTTAGATCATTAGATGACCAATCCATGAGTCTGTGGTCCGAATTCTTACGCTGACCATGTTGTATCCTAGTCAAAAGATATATAATAAGCATTTTTCCTCTCTCCATCCTGGTGCAAACCTACCACAGAGTAGTGTCCTGTCTAGAATGTGATACAATATCTATAATGCTTCATATTGTTCAACTCTTTAGGTCTTATGGGCCTTGAAAAACATATATACTTTTCTATGCTTGTAAGCAAGACTATCACAGGTAAAAAAGCAGTCTAATTTCTATAATATTATGGTATAGAAGTCATTGTTAAACTCAGTCTTTTACTAGTACTCAGCGAAGTAATACGGACTATGCAGGTCATTGAACATATTACTAAATTAAGTTTGAAATGAACATACCTCAACGAACTTTGGCTTTCCAACTTCACCTGCTTTGGGAACCTGCACAAGAGAAACATTTTTTTGTTTCTAATTTATATCTTCTTTTAAAGTGAAATAAGCAGGCCTGATCCACTGAATGATCATAGGCTTTTTTGATTTATAATTGAGCAATTTTGTGTGAAAATCTAAATACTTTCACAATGCCTTGCTTTTAATTTTTGGGAGAAAGAAAAGTAACTATTTTGTTTTTAAAAAATCAGAAAAAACAACAACAAACTAATCAATCGTTAATGAAACAAGCATTAAAAGCACAAATATCTTAACAAAATTAACATACTCTTGAACATATGCAAATGAATTAAATCATAATTATCCATAACAAGTACAATATTATATTACTCACAATAATCAAAGTTTATTTATTTGTCATTCATCCCGTGGCAAAAAGACATTACTTTTATTCTCCTAGAAGCTCTACAACTTCATTCACAGAGTTTTGAAGGATATACAGCCTATTCTATGACTTCACATTTATGAAAATTGAAATCTCTTGACTGAAATGAGTGGTGACTGACCTTTTTCTTAGGTTTCTTTGGGTTCATACTGATCTTTGAAATATTCTTTACACGATTGCTGAGGTTGGGAACAAAAGCTGGAAGATGAAAAACAGATTTTGATAACATCATATATTCTGGACAACATATTGTAGGAAAATGTTAAACTGAAAATCCAAAGCAGTTTGACATGGAAACAAAAATCATAAACAGAATGAGAAAAGAGAATACTATGTTAAAGATAACCAGTCGTGTTAAAGTAAGGAACAATATTTCGTATTATGGTTTTTTATTTCGTCTTAATCAATTGATGATGGCAAAGGAGTCAATAACAACACTCACTAGACTTTATTGTGTAGACACCCGCAAATTTGCAGACTTCTTTAGTTTCTCTCTCTGAAAAATAGAAGACAAATAAAACTGCACACATTGTTCAACGTAATTTGAAAGCAAATTTTTAATAATGAACGTACAATCAAGACTTGTTTTACATATCTGCTAATCTATAAATTCATTGGTTCATGTTGAGCAGAAAATGGACTTGCAGTGGCAACAAATACGTTAAGTGTAAAAGTTCATGAGATACCGGTACCTTTCAATATGAACTATTTTGATTGATCTGAAGATTTTGTGTACCCTGACTTTATTGTAATGAGATGATAAACATTGGTGAATTACAGCTTTACAATTTTTCTCTTACATAAATTATGTAAATAGATTGAAATAAGAATAAGACATTTCTTAAATGCAAATGTATTACTATTCACAGACAAATCAGAAATTGCCTTCATTTGCAAATGAGCAGTAGAATGGCAGAGGCAGCACTCTTTTCATAGACAAACCGACAGTTCAAATAAAAAAAAACAAAAGGAATCATATTATTACCTCGTTGTTGATACTGGTCTCTACCTCTTGCACTCAATGGTTCAAAATTTTCTCCATCACTTGGAGAAGCTCGGCTCTCGCATACCAATTCTGTGTAGCTCTGCAACTTTCTGTCTAACTTGCTGATTTTCTTGTTCACTTCTTCTATTGAACCAATGAGAAATGCTGCATAAAGTCAAGGTTTGTTTAACAATATTACCAAAGATGCATCCAAATCCAGCATAATAATATCACAAGTTACAACCAACAGCAACCCAAAGAAAGAAAAAAAAGACCTTACAAAGAAATCTTATGAAGCAAATTTTTTTTAAAATTACTGAATGCATTTAACAGGCAAAATGTGTACATTTAGATCTAGATGTAGACTAGAAATCTAGATCTAAATAATCTAAAATTAAAATTAATTCATACAATTTGCATTCACAAACAAAACAATAACAAAGGATACGTGATTTGGTTCTTTGTTTTGCCTGCAGTACACGTTTTCTCAGGTTGACTTTATCTGGAGCCTCATCTAGACTCTCATCTAGGAGGTCCATGGGAGACCCAACTCTGTTGATATTGGCCATTATGCGTGGCTTTCACAGTGTAGAGTGTCTTTTCAGGTACTTAGTGACTGGTGACTGACTTACTTTAGAATTAGGAAATAACAAAAATTAAATAGTGACGAAGTTGACCAAATCTACAATTACAATCCGTAAAGAATTTAATTTCCACTTTGATTGTGCCCAGTCAAACACTTAACACATCCATCTTTAAAACCGATTAACTCATTTTGCTAAGTATTTAACAAACTTGTCTACAGTACTAGGGTGGAAGTCCGTAGAAGTCGGAAGTTCTAGCTCGCCGCCATTATTGTTTAACAGAGCAACGGCTTACTGAGCTATAAACTTTAGTTACTATCTAAAGAAACATGTTTATCATAAAACATGTCTGTAATAGTAATATTATTTCTATTTAAATACATTGACAGTCCGAAGACATTGTAATCAATAATATCAATATTTTTATACGAAACTTACACCAGATATAATACTGCTTTTGCGTCCGGAAGACAACAACAATAGCCTAACCGAGGCGACTTTCATTTTGTTCAATTACAATGTATTATTCCATCGGATACTTTCAGAGAATTAAAGCGCTTAAAAAAAATGAAAGTTGTGAATATTCGTTCAAAACACACTTTCAATGAGGACGTGGCAAAATCTCGAGTCATAAATGAACGGAAACATTCGCATTCGAATAGGCCCTACATGAAAATTGTGTTGACAACGTTTCTCTTCCTCGTGACAAAAAAAAAAATAAAGAAAGAAAAGAAAAAAATCGTCTCAACACGCTGATGCACACATTCGTATCGGTGCAAATCTTACAAAACCGTTTACGCTTACCATTGTTCTGGTGCATCAGCTTTTCCAGTTGTGTTTGTGTGTGTTTATTTATTTTTATGTTTGTGGACGTAATTGTTTCTCCTTTCTTTCTGTCTTCTTTTTCTTTTGGACGAGGGAAGGAGTTACATTGTACAACGTTGTGTGAAAGTACATGTAAAAGGTTGGGATTGAATTGGCAGAGAAAATGGAGGCAGTAACACACAAAGTGGGTTTCCTGAAGTATAACGACCCTGCCTCACCCCCCCCCCTATTTTTTTTCGCCCCCACCCCCCCTCCCCAAATCACTCTTTCTGTTCTCTAAGAGAGGAACACAACAAACTTTTTCTCCCCCTCTTCCTGTCTCTGTCTCTCTCCTTCGCTGACAAAATGTCTCACAAAGGGCCAGGGATTGAGGCGATAACATAGAGTGCTGTGGGATTTCTCAAGTAGGTATAAGGACTCTCTCATAAACCCCCTTCCTCTTTCCCTCTTTTTTTTTTCTTGTTCTGTCTCTGGATCTGTCTTTCTCTTTGTTGGTCAGTTTGTCTATCTGTATCTGGCTGTCTGTCTGTATAGATCTGTATGTCTGTCTGTCTCCGTCTTACCCCGCTCTCCGCCTCTGCCTGTCTGTCTGTCTGCCTCTCTCTCCCCCTCTCTGCACTTGCTAATAGGCCTTTTGTTGAAAGCCTGAGGGATCTAGGACATATTTTCAATTAAAATCACATTCTCTCTCTCTCTCTCTCTCTCTCTCTCTCTCC
>JBDFRD010320078.1:0-10391 GCA_039654405.1 Bullina lineata | reverse complement strand
AGAGAGAGAGAGAGAGAGAGAGAGAGAGAGAGAGAGAGACAGAGACAGACAGACAGACAGACAGACAGACAGACAGATAGAAAGACAGGCAAATGCAGAAAATGGTTAGGCACAACAGACAGATTATTGGATTATATGTGTGTGTGGGGAAAGGGGGGGGGGCACGGCGGTCGTGTCTATGTCGATAAAAAACATTTTGCGACATTTCAATCACAGTACACGTATTCCAGGAGGCTCGAAAAGTGTGTTTGTTCTGTTTCAGGAATCCTTGACGCCTTCAAGGAAAATAAAGTGGGCAGTTTGATTGGCCTTGAAGGCGGTCACTCCATCGATAGCAGCCTTGGCAATCTGCGCATGTTTTATGACTTGGGCGTTCGCTACATGACCATCACACACAGCTGCAACACTCCCTGGTGAGCCTGGCGCTATGGATCAATTAACTTACATGTACCGGTGCTGGAATCGATGTGATCGCATAGTGCCAACAACAGGAAATTTCAAGCCAAGGCCCGTTAATTCAAAGGTCTTTCTCGGGTGTTGTAGTACTTTTTTTTTTAATATTCACAAATGTATGGCGTTCATAGGATCATGTATGGCTCGTTTCGTCTTTCACAGACGGTCGAAGAAGCTATATCGCTGCTTTGCCTGGGCAGCCTCTTACACTCTTAATTAGAAACAACGATTTGCCCAGAGGCGCTGTTCCTCTCTCGGTCATACCAGTTTTATTCCAAAGAAAAGACAATGGTCAATACGTTTGGGAACTAGTCTGACCTGCAGATAGAGAGTGAGACATTCATGGGTAGAATTTTTGAAATTTAGACATTTTGCCCGGACAGCGGCGCTTGCCTACTCTTGTACGATTTTAGACTGTCAGTGGATTTTTAACGTGCGTAACGTACATACGGGATCTCCGGTTTTATAGCTCATCTCCAATAAAGCTTGGCATTCAGACTCCGCACTACCCAATTGGAGCCAGGGGTGAATAAAGATCAACAAGTTTGCAGAAAAAAAATCCTGCCATTTAGGGGGCTAGAACTCGGACCCATGGGCTCAGAAAGTGAACGCCTTACTGACTGAGCTATTCTGCCCCCATAGGATAATACTAATCATAACATGTGACTGGTCAGTGTGTGAGGCAACACTGAGTTCTGCCTTATTCACAACTTATTGGCTCAATAAAGGTTTCATGTGAATTAAATTTGCAATCAAGAGGCGCCAAGTACATTGACAACAAACTGAAATTCTAATAAAATTTACAAGAGTAATTGTTCTGACTTGACAATGGTGCTTTTTCACGGCTTCCCATCTGTTCCAGGGCCGACAACTGGCTGGTTGATGATGATAACTCTTACGAGTTTGATGGTCTTTCTGACTTTGGAGAGGTAAGCTGGCAATTTTTTTATATAAATACAGTATAAATTATACTGTGTATGTGTGCATTCCAGGTTCATGTGCAAAGGGATCTGTTGTTTTTTTTTTGTTGGGGGCGGGGGTTGTTATCTATTCTGTACGCCTATTGTATCTGTTCAAGAATTACTTTTCCATTCTTCATTAAAAACATTACTACCATTGCATACCATCATCATCATAGCAGCATCAGTTTCATCGTCATGCCTCTTAAGCAACTGTAAATTCGCGTAGTTTTGTTCGTGCTCCACCATATTATACATTGCCAACACACACACTCGTGAAGCTTTCCTTTCCGTCTGATCCCAGCTGGTCGTGAAGGAGATGAATCGCATCGGGATGTTGGTGGACCTGTCCCACGTCAGCAAGCAAACCATGCAGGACGCTCTCGTGATTTCTCGCGCCCCCGTGATCTTCAGCCACTCTTCCGCTTTCGCTGTCTGCCCGCACAACCGCAACGTCAGAGATGAAGTGTTGCCACTTGTTGTGAGTTGGAACGAATAAGCCAGTCATCGTGTAGCTAAAGTATGAAGCCTTTTCGAAATCTCACCCTGCTCTTTCTTTGCTTCAATTTCACTTTCAGATAACGTGGTGGGTTTGATTTTTATTAATAGGTATTAGATTCTTTCTTATTATTAGGGCCTTTGTTCAATTAAAATTTTGGATTCCATTATCCCCCCCCCCCCCTCCTTTTTTTCAAAAACAAAAAAGAGGGATGGAGAAAGAAAGAAAGAAGGAAAAAGATATGCCTTAACTACGTTTTCATCCTCTTTATTGTGCCTTCCTGTAGTTCTCCCATTGCTCATTCCAACCCACCCACCCACCCCCACCCCCCCTTTTTCTCTCTCTCTCCTTTGTTCTTCCCGCTCCGACTTCTAATGCTCATGCATGCTAATAAGCTTAGCTCTCTCTCCTTTATAACCCCAGAAAACAAACAAAGGATTGATCATGGTCAACTTCTACAATAAATACGTGAGCTGCGCAGATAATGCCACGCTGGAACAAGTAGCAGGTATGAGAACGCAGAGGGTGACCTCAGGAGAAGGAGCAAGTGCTATATGATATAAAATATATGTAAGAGCCGTTGCAGCAACGAACGGAAAGATCATAATAAAAACAGATAATACAATAAAGGCTACAATGACGAAGATGTTTATTTTACAATGATGATGAGGAGGAGACGGAGGAGAATGAAAGACTTGGCGGTGGTGACGGTTGACAATGACGATGACCGAGACTATATCGACTCCAGGAGGACGAGATCGTGGGTAAGTTTTTTTTAGTGCATCATGTATCGTACAAGAAATAAATTAAATTTTCGGTCAGGATAAGCATTTATAAGATGAAGAAAAGGGACACTCACAATGCTGTGTAGGCCTACAGTGTATTTTACAAAAAACTTCTTTTTGAGAAACAGTACTGTGGAGTTCAGAGTAAAAGAAATGTGCTTTACAACTCTCTTTTTTTAACTACAATGTAATAACTTTAGTTTAAAATGTTCTTATCAATTTACCATTTTGGACAACACAATGCCATTATCATTTCACCTGCATGTCATATAGATCTCTCTATTATAAAGTTCATGCTTTTCGGAAAGTTCATTGCAATTAATTATACGTGAACATAATAATAATACATGTACTCATGCAATCAGCCCTCGGGGGGATTTAACCTTTACTTTAGGTTTTTGGCCAACACACACAAGTACATGATGCAATCGTATCGGGTCCATCACGCAGTTCTTTTCAACAGATCACATTGACCACATCAAGAACGAGATAGGCGTTGATTATGTGGGCATTGGCGGAGATTATGATGGAGTGGATTTGTAAGTTCTTAATTATTCGCCAAGTTTCCTTGAAACAACTGATTGATACTGATAAGCATGTTACCAAAAAAAATCCGTTTAATAATAAGCAAACAGAAATTAAGTTTTCCGTTAGATTCTATGTTTTTTCCCCCTTTCTTCTTATTTTTAAGTTGTAAAATTGTTTACTTCATGAAATTATTGAAATACATGTACAATGTAATTTCAAACTGACTTGCGTTCTGAGTGATGAATGGATTTTTCATCGAATTGATAGTTGTACAGTAATGTTGACATTAATTACTCATGTGGGCTAGAGGCCTACTGTGCATTTTTTTTAATCGAGTTGTTGGGGTTTATTATTTTCTAAGATGAAAAGAAATACAATGTACACATGTAATGTTCACTCGAAAAGCGAGAACAGAAGAGAGTCTGGGTTGTTCCCTCATAACAATGTGTTCATCACACGTTTTCCTTTCCTCGCGATGTAATCAGTCGCAATCTGCAATCAAGGAAAGCATGAAGCCAAAATGCCACGTGTCAGGCAGGTGTCATTCTGAGAAAGTCGCTCGTCATACGTCACTCGTCAGTCGCTGCAGTCGGTATTTTCTTTACTCCGCTTGTTCCACGACAAAAGTTAGCCTATTACTATTGGCCTATACGCCCGACTTTCAACACTAACACTTATCGCACAGAAGAGTCGTAGGCCTACGCATCCCAATACCAAACAAATTGGCGGACAATACAACAGTGATTTATCTATGGTGGTTACGTCGACGGTATTCTCTCAGTCTGTCGGACTATTTAGGCAACTTACTTCCGTTCACTATAAGTAGTGTGAGCCACGTTTTACTATTAAGGTGCATCGTACTATATAATATATAATAGGTGATAATAGTCGCCGTCGATATTCAACGGCAATGGCGGAGTCGGCGAGAATAACGTCGACGGTACTGTAAGTGTTAAAGTTAAAGCAAACAAAGAAAACGGTTACCGAAGCAAGACTGTCACACATGTTACTGTTAAAACCCCTTTGTCTTTGTGAAGGCTGCCCACAGGTCTTGAGGACGTGTCCACCTACCCGGACCTGTT
The DNA here is from genome assembly GCA_039654405.1 of Bullina lineata. Classification (NCBI taxonomy): domain Eukaryota; kingdom Metazoa; phylum Mollusca; class Gastropoda; family Bullinidae; genus Bullina; species Bullina lineata. The sequence goes on along the minus strand of JBDFRD010320078.1, from coordinate 6,085 downwards.
TGCAGAGTTACTGCGCCGTGGCTGGTCATCCTCGGACCTGGAAAAGCTGGCTGGCCGCAACTTGATTCGAGTCTTCATGGAAGCTGAGAAGGTACATGTACAATGTAATTATGCTGGCGGTCCTATTTTGGGACACCGTTCGGATAATCCATAGCCTGGATTAGTTGTTTTTTTCCCCAGTCAAAAACAGCACAGAGAGAATAGTGCTACGACTACTTAACAATAATACACCAGTAAGTCTTAGAAAAAGCACGAATTTCTCTCCTTGACTCTTACAGTATAATTATAATATAATAACGTGTTTTGTGGGAGTCATTCTTCTTATTCCACCCTGTATGGAGGGGTGTCGCAAAGAATTGCTCCCACCGTATGTCTAAGTGATCATATGAAGCGACTAAACGACAAAATTTGGTGTAATTGTGTAAAGCTCATTGCCTATAATATCCATAGAGCCGGAGCATATCACAATTTTAGTAAAGTGAAGTGGAAAAAGTAATTTTTAGATGATTTCCTGGACAGGACGCCAGTTTATCGTAGGTGTACATTCTTGGCAAAGTATGCTAATTTAAAACTGGATGGGTAGAACAAAAACAATGTGAAATGTCAGTCTCAACGACACAATATGGTCGCTGTCAGGATTCGAACCCAGAGTCCTTGGAACTATCGGAGTCCAACGTTCTGACCACTTATTGCTTGTAAACTAGAGTAGGCTTACTACCTTACTCCTTTATTCAGTAAACAGTACATGTACTAGGAAATAACGAATACATTATTTATATTATAGTTAAACCTTTTGTTTGCCTTTCCATTCATACAATCAAGGTTCGCGATGCCTGTGGCCTTGCTAATGAACAGCCATTCGAACAACTGATTTCTGCGACAACATGGAACAACGAAACTTGTCGAAGCAGCTTCTGAAGAGAACCCAGAACGAGAGCTGATTAAGAAAATAAGGGAATTCCTCATTATTTTTTGTTAGGGTGAGCTGGGGAGGATTGCTTATTGGTGTATTCAGGTCAGAGGACAAAGCACAGGACTGCTTATTTACCTGTTCTCATTTTACTTTTCAGTCTCTGACTGTCTGCAGCCTGCTTTGTCTTAACATTTCCTTTTCTTCCAAATCTTCTTCAAAAATGGAGAAAATCAATGTACATACATGGAAACGTACACCCACGCATTTGTTATTACTTGTTGACGATTCACTCTTTTTGGAAATTACAGTAACTACAAACGTGTTTCATTTTGTAAAAATGCTTTTCTGCAAAGCCAAGAAACTCTCATCTTTTATAAAGTCCTATCATAACACAATAAAATGTAGGCCTATCCATACATATAGGCTTATGTGCTGATCAGCACAATGAGGACTATACATGCAGCACCGTTTCCAAGTTTCTTAAAAATGCATTACACATGTATATGACTTGAAATGCTGCCATAAAGGAGACTCTTGGCATGTTTCACAGTTCCCTGAACAATTAGCCTTACATGATTCATTTCATTTGGAGGCAGCTTTATATTGCACATAAAATCATCTGGCACATTCGTTATATCATAATGTATTTCATGTATTATATTTTTCCTTGATATATAATACATGATGTTGTTGTAGATGTATCCACATATCTTAAGCCTTTCTAATTAAAACAAAAAGTGTTGTAGCCTAAACAAAATAACAAGAGAGACATTGGTGCAGAATTACATGTAAGCTGATTTATAAATGTTTATAAATAAATGATCTTTTCTTTGCATTTCAAATCAATGAAAATAAAACAAATTTTTTTTCTCTTGTTACTGTTCTGCTTGCTTTACTTTTTTTTCTTCACTAAAAATGCTCCATGACAATGGACACATTTTAAGCAGTAAAATAAATGTTCGAGAACGCGTCTTTCTCAGATGAAGAGACAGAAAAAAAAAAAAAAGAAAAATGCATTTTCTTTTCATTTTAGTAAAGAAAATGAAATTTGAAAAAGCTGGTTGAAATAAAAATTGATTTAAAGGATGCAAAAAGCATTCCTGACACAACTCTCTTTACAAAATAGGCTTCTTTGCTTTGTGCTTTGCTTTGCACAAGTTTACTACATGTATTATTGGTACAAGATTCTTGCCTTTCTGTCCTGTTTAAGGGAAGGGGAGTTTTGTTCGTGCACAAACAAAGAAGAGTCAAAACATATGTAATCACACGTATTTTATCTTTTTATTTTACAATCCCTCCATCATACACATAATACAATAATAATAATAATCAGCAGTGCGCAGATTTAAGAAGATGTAATCTTATTTAGTTGCTTACAAACCATTAAAACTTTTTGTGCTTTTTTCAAAATGTTTGTCAGTCAGCAGAAAAAAGCAATTGGTCTTGTGAAGACTATTTCAACATTAAACTAAGACTCTCCTCCATCACATATAGAATGGGCAGATCTAAGAGGCTTGATGTACTTGCACTGAATCCAAACACGGTACATCTTCAGTTGTCTACCTCTGTTCACCTGCAGCCTTCTGTCTATCATATTTTCCTTTTCTTTCAGTCCTGCTTGTTCAAACATTGATCTCAGTTCACCTGGATGAAAGTGTTGTTACAATGTTTGCATTGTGAGTGATACACGGTACTTTCTTTTAAGAACACAATGAAACTATTGAAAAAAATAAACTAATTTGTTCCTCTTGCGCAAGGAACTAAAGTGCACACACACACACGTGTGCACATATACAACAAACACACAAAGCATATACCGGTAATAAAATGTGAAGCTTTCTTCAATATTGAGCTCTCTCTCTACATTTGTTTTTTCATGCCACGTTTATCGACTCATGGTGGCAAAACTATTACTGATTATAATTTCATTCAACACAGCCGTTCAAGCATCTTATCGCACATATTCAAGAATGAAGAAAATAAAAAGATAACCGTGGACAGCTTTTACAAAAAACTTACCTTGAGAAAAAAAGTAGACTCGTGTTCCATCTCCCCTGACATAAAAGTTTTCTGACAAACATCGTCCTGTGGACAAAACAAATTCAGCCAGTGGTACTACAGAACCAACAGAACATCTCATCCCTGTTTATATTGAGCTTTCTTTTTTTCTTGCAGTATAAGAAACTGAGGGAAATTCTCAATAAACTAGCCACATAACATTGTCAGCAATATTTTTTTTTTACCTTCCCTCACACTGACGCAAAACAAAACTATTTTCAACTATTCACAATTTCCATGCCTATTCAAAACATATCTCAAATTCCCTATGCATTAAATTCACTGGAATTAGGCAATTCAGAGGAGTTGTTTTGACATATGTCATTGTGTACAAGAAAGAAAGGAAGAAAACTGAATTGAAGGAACAGATTTTTTTTAAAGTGAATCAAAAAACATGACAGAAAGTTAAATGAGCGAATAAATCACCTGGTTTGAAACGTAACTGAGCCATATCATAACGCCCATAATCTCGAAATAACATTGTTCCTCCAGGTTTCAGGTAGGTCACCAGTCGGTCGATAGCATCTTGCATTCTTCAAATTAAAACAAAGGAGGAAAACACAGATGGAGGTGATCAAAGGTCATTAAACAAATGAACTTACAAAATCTGAAAATAAGAGAATTAAGGTTGAAAATCAAAACATAAATTGTATTGCATTCAAGAAATAAATTTGAGTGATTTAATAATTTTCACACAATTTCACTTCTCAATTCATTCATTAAGCATGTCAAAAACGTTTTACTCTAAAATGGGTTTAATTCAATTGACAAGACAGCAAAGAAAAAAACAAAACACTCACTTCTCTGGACACACCGCAGACAGAACAAATATCATGATGATGACATCCAAGCTTTGTGAAGGGAAGGGTACATGTGCTTTTTCATCAGTGATATCATGAACAAAGGCATGACAACGTTTCTCATCATAATCTGGATGTTCCTGATAAATAATGCAGAATGAATTATGATCAGTGCTAACTGTGGTGGGAGGGAAATTATGAACATAAAATGCACCTGCCATTCTTTGAAACCAGTTAAAATTACTGCATTCAACATGACAATAAACGTAACATGTTATTGTCAAAAAATGTACCGAAAACTATTAATCTTAAAGACAATATAAAATAGCACGCCTCTAATTGAAGCAGCATAAATCGGAAGCACAATAGCATAATTTAATGAAAGTGAAATCAAGTAAATATCTATCACACCACCCTTTTCTTCGTATATTTCTTTCTTGCTATGTCTTTACCTTATGTAGCTACTTTTGATACAAAAACTGCCTGGTACTCTAGACAAGTATAAATTGACCAACTTTCAAACCATTGAATTGTTTTCATTTTCTTTATGAAAAGCATATATCATACATGTACATGTATATAAAATATATGACCCAGGTTCCATAAAAGATTCGGATTACCTTCACTATTTGAATTGCAGTAGATGAGAAATCACAGCAATACATCATCAAATCTGGAGAACTGAGGAGCCATGATGGAATATTAAGTAAAGTAAGTAGTGGTGGCGGAATATTAAGTCAGCCATAAAATATTAAAATGAATTACTCTGACTAGCTCCAGATAGTTTGTATAACAGGCATCAGCGCAGTGTATTTTTTTTTTCTATTATTTAATGTTGCTTCTTTGTGTAATGAATTATAAATCAAATTGTTAATAAAATAAAAGTTCAACCCATTTCTTTAAAAAAAATGTTTTTGCATTTGTCTTCAACCAGGATTTCAACACATAATATGTAACTTACCGGAATTTGTATTTCATAGATCTTTCAGTTTTTTGAATATCATGACATTCTAATGTGATAATGATGATGATGAGGAGGAGGAGCAGGAAGATGATGATGCTGATGATCACGATGATGAAAAAAACAACAACATCATTCTCCTTGAATTTGGAATCAAATATCATTCTTTATATTGTCAATTTTATTCTTTCTACAAACCACCCTGTTACTCAATACTCAAAGGAATAAATTTCAGAGTAACAACTGTTTCATAAATTATTGTTATTTTCAATATTTTAAACCCTGGTATTTTTATTCTACCTACTTGTTGGTCTTCAGCACTGGGAACACAGTATTACCAACACCACATCCAACCTGTTGATGTAACAAACATACATATTTCTTAATGATTTGAAGTAAAAAAAACAAAACAACAGCCTACTCAAATAAGCATGAATTTTTAAATGATCCAAAGCATACCACAGACTGAAAGATCAATATTTCTAAGAATTTCCTTTTACTTTCTTTCATATACAAAGTGAATATCATGGTGTAGATTCCTACTATACTGTTAAAAAAACATAAGGACTTTCATCAAAAAAAATCCCTCAAAACTGATATTTAAATTATGTCACTTAGCAAAATGTTAACCCTTTAAACAATATTCTATTTACAGATAATGCATAAAATACTATTCACAGTTGTAATGTGATTTTTCTAAAAGATTGTGTATAAGTGGTGCTAAATGTTCCCTACAGTTTGAAGTATTACTTGTTTCTTTTCAGAAAATGACTCTTAGACTACAGATTGCTAAAGTGGGGTATGAAAAAAAAAATCTGTCCTTTCTCATCATGTACCCGCAGAAACCCGTCATAAATTAAACACGGTCATGTACTTATAACTGATGTTAACTGTCAAGTTATAATGTGCATTACATGCAAGAATGAAATAATTACTTTGAAATACTTTTTTGAACCTTCAGCTGTTTCAAATTATTTTCAGAGAAGAAGCTTTAGATAAAACTGTACCGTCTGAAACTAGCATTTGTTTTCAATAAGAAACATTCAGAAATCTTTACCTCCAATACACAAAATGTAGACCTTTTGTCACTTCTCTCCTTTGCTTCTAATGACAATGAGGACATCAAATCTGCTCCTTCTGAGTATGTTGTTTCAGTACATGATGAATCAGGCACTGATCCAGGTAACTGTTCAGCATCTTGCCTCGCAGTCTCACTATCAGATTTGTTTGCACTAGTTGTACTGTTGTCATCATCCACACAGGGCCCTTTAACAGCGTTGGATCCGTACAGCTCTGGAAACTCAGTAAAAAGCCAGTGCCTGTCTTTGAAAAAGCGATTTTGATGGTGTCCAT
>JBDFRD010319967.1:0-10391 GCA_039654405.1 Bullina lineata | reverse complement strand
AACTCATCCTCTTCTCACCAAACAATCCAACTCATCCTCTTCTCACCAAACAATCCAACTCATCCTCTTCTCACCAAGCTATCCAACTTCATTCTCTTCTCACCAAGCTATCCAACCTCATCCTCTTTTCACCAAACAATCCAACTTCATCCTCTTCTCACCAAGCTATCCAACCTCATCCTCTTCTCACCAAACAATCCAACTCATCCTCTTCTCACCAAGCTATCCAACTCATCCTCTTCTCACCAAACAATCCAACTCATCCTCTTCTCACCAAACAATCCAACTTCACCCTCTTCTCACCAAGCTATCCAACTCATCCTCTTCTCACCAAGCTGTCCAACCTCATCCTCTTCTCACCTAGCTATCCAACGACATCCTCCTCTTTCCCAAAATTTGTCAGTACATGTACATTATCTTTCATGAAACCAACTAGTCTTACGACGCCTTTCAATTTTTGCTTCACCATTCTCTCTCACTTGATCATAATCTAACTTTTATCCTTCCTCTCCAAAGTTTCACAAGACAACAATCAAGACATATTGAAGGCATCCTACCATATGTATTTATTTTAAGAAATCAACATACATGTACATGAAAATACAGTAAAAAAAACAACAACCCATCCCACTGCCCCTTCTCAACACCCACTTCCCTAACCCAAACCCCTGCGCATCTATAAGGTACAAAGTGTTATCATGTTCTTGCGTTCTCTCTTGCTATTTTACGAAGCAGATATCTCTTCCTAGCTTCTTTTATGTCCGCCACTGAATTATGATGTGGGTAAGTCTTTTCCGCTGGATCCATTTTGGACTTTTCCTGTTTTCGATCTGCGACCTCTGTTCTTAATGATTTAAGGCCATTGCTCACAGGATCGTTTTCTGTATCTGAATTTCGAGTTCTCTCTTGTTTGCCCTCATCTTCCCTTATATTATTTCCTTCTCTCTCTCCTCTAACATTCTGATCTTGAGCAGCATTTCGAGAGTTAGAATTCGATCTTTCCTTTCTCCTGTGTCTTTCCCTTGATCTCGACCTCCCTGTCCTGAAGTGTCTACTGTTTTCTGATGAAGGCGAAGCCATTCTATGTCCCTTCGATATTCTTTCAGGTGACCTGGAGAATGAACGTCTTTTCTTTGATGGATTATGAATATTTTTGCGATCGCCCTTGTATATATTTTGTTTTGGACTTCTGGACCTGGAGCGAGAACGTCTTTTCCTTGATGACTGGACAGAAGTGCTGTGATCCCTCGCTGATCTGTTATGTTCTGGACTTTTTGGTTCAGAGGGAGGTTGCTCTTCCCCTGATGAAGAATCTGCTCTTCTTTTTCTCAGGTTCCCCTGCGCATGTCTAGCTTTTTTGTGGAATTCTGTTTTGGGGGCAGCAATGTCTGCCTCACTGTCAGAGCTGTCAGATGAGTTAAAAAAAGAAATGAAATGAGAAATAATGAAACACTACAAAAAATAAACACAACAGGCACTGTAGCCTACTTAAAAATATTCTCTAAAAGTAGGTCTGACATAACTTTTTCGTCACTAAATCAACACTAGATTCAAGAGCGGAGAGAGATTTAGAAAAAAATTGAATACAGTAGTACGTTTATATGTATTATTAAGCCTACAATAAATATCCGTACACACAATATTCTGTTCACAGGGGAGACTCTGTTGTTGGAAAGAATAAGAAGATCCTTAATTCCTGTTTTCTTTCCCTCTCTTTTTCACACTTTGAATGTATAGGAAGGGAGTGAGGTTCAGTAATCAAGACCTCAACAAACCCCCAATCTGTACAGGTAGATCTACTGATACTCAAAAACTCTTTGCCTGAATAAGACTGAGAAAAATAAACACTATACAGTCAGACACATGTTTGCCGAACTCATGGATTCCTCAATAAAAATTGTCGTCCCAACTTGTTCCCCTTTTCTTTGTTTTTTGGCTCAGAGTTGGGATTCATTTTTGTATGTATTTAGCCAGTTATAAGATCACACCCAACATTTGAACACAGTCCTCATTCTTTTGATTTGCAATAAGTAAATGCCAGTAGGCCTATTATGTTTTTTTAATTGTTGTGACTTATGTGACAATGTGAAAATCTGCAAATGATCCTTTCAATTAGTGCAACACTTTTTGCAAATCTGCTCTGGAAACACACCAGTTCAAATAATCAGTTCTAATCTTCGTTCCTTGACATTTAAGTTAACTCACTGAGGCCTTATGCCCCCCTGTCGCCATCTATATCCGGAGACTACAGATTTCAGGGTTCTTTTTTTTTTAATCATATAAAATTCACACTTCATGCTAGCAAGTAGCATAAGTCTAGTTCTTTATGATCCTTTTTTTTTTAAAATACTAAAAAAATGAAGACTTTTGGAGATACTGATAATCGAAAAAGGTGCAAGTCTGTGTTAACCCTTACATTGCCATTTTCGACCCAAGTCGAATCCCCGATAGTGCATTTCTATTGCCAACTTCGACCCCAGTTGAATTCTAATAGTGGTCAGTGAAAAGTGTTGAATATGGAAAAGTATGATGAGTAATGATTATCCGAGTGACTTCCCTTGGAACAGAGTGTTGCACACTTCCGCTCAACTTTTTTCATGGCGATCGGTGATGTTTTGATCGACCTCTATGCTATTTTTTTGCAATATTTACATTGTGAATGTTAGGAAACAATGGATTCAAGTGATTCAAGTGATGTGGAAGTTCCATACGAAGCTGATTCTGATTCTAGTGTCAACTCCTGGGGAAGTTATGCCTTAGATTCAGATAGTGACAATGAAGATGAGTTAGATCTAGTCTGTAAAGTTTGATGCCTCTTGCTCTAATGGTTTAGGAGATATAATTTTTTTTCCTAACTTCGGTCATTTTTGCTCATTTTCCCAAATTACGGTGGCAAAGTGGGTGCTGTAAGGTGTTATTATAGTGGCAATGAAAGGGTTAAGCCTCAGGGGAGCCTTTGGCTGACCGAGTATACTCAGTGTTAGACCTAACTAAGTCAGAAAAGGAACTTGAACTGTAAAAGAACGTCACCTGTCTTCTGAAGAAGAATCCGATGATGATGATGATGAAGATGATGAGTCCTTTGACTTCTTTGCAGTTCCTGGTGAAGAAGGTTCCTTCTTTACTTCGTCAAAAGCACTCTTTTCTCCTTGTGTCCTATAAACCAAAGGGAAGAATAAAACAACATGTCATTAACAAAATCTGGTATTATAAATAGTTACAGTTATAGAACAAAAACCTGTTAATAGAAGGGTAGGAAGGGTTGAAAGTTAAAAAAAAGGGGAGGAAGGGGGAATAAGGGGCGTTGGTAAACTTACTTCTCTCTCTCCTTGCTTTTGTCACCTTTCTCATCTTCTCCTTCTTTTCTATCACTGATGTTGCTAGATTCCCCATCCCCTGCAGTTGTTCTGTACAGGTATCTGTAGAAGCCGCTCATGTCCTTCTGTTTGGTAACGTCCGTCATTGCTGCAAATAGCATCAGATATTTTAAGACTTTTACAATCTTGTCTTAGGAACTTGATGTTTCATGTCCGTCAGGTTGAGCGGATGTTATTTGACAAATTGTGTTCATAATTATGTCTACAAAAGTGTAATGTTTGGGGACAAAGCCTTATCTAAAAGCCATAAACACAAAACGTTTAGAAGTTTTTGAGGTTAATTTTTCTTTCTATATTTTACACTTCTCTTCTTACTTTGTTTTTTTCTCTCGTCCTTCTTATCAAATTCCTCAAATATTATTTCAAACTCTGTGTAAAGTAAGCAGTGAATATTACCCTCCAGCGCAGCCTCCCTTCTTTCTCTCTCTTCCTCCTCTTGCATTTCCAACATCTTCTGCTTGTAGGCTGATGTAACAAAGGCTTCCTTGTCCTTGAACTTCTCCCCTTCTGCTTCTCTCTCTTTCTGTACCTGCATAAATACAACATAACACCCATGTAAATAAGTAAGTTCTTTCAAGGCCTACGAGACCCATAGAGCCGGAGCATTATAGGGTCCAGCTTCAGTAGCGTTAAGCGGACAAGAAGATTTTTAGACCATCTCATACACAGAAACCTTGTCTGTCATAAGTTTAGTTCACCAGCAGAACATGCCGGTACCCAATTTGCACCTGGGTGGGGAGAGGAAAAATGGTATAAAGTGTCTTTCCCAAAGGCGCAATACAGTCGATGCCGGATTTGAACCCAGGATCTATGGATAACATCCATATGGATACTTTGTACCTTTACCTTAAATTTGAAGAAAAGTATTGTAGCTTGTGACATAATGCTCCATAAACCATGCCCCACACCATTGAAAAACCTGTATTTTTCCTTAGCTTTCTGAGATATTTCTGAGATTCATAAATAAAAATGCTGCATGCATCAGCGACACAGGGTCATAAAGGCTAATATTCTGTTCCACAAGTTACCTCTAGTCCTAAATGGTCTGTCCTGCAGGCTACCCATTGTAACACTTACAGTCAGACATATTGTCTAATTCATTAGAAAGAACCATACAATAATTTGCCTTCTTTTGCAGTATACATTAAACGGAAAAAATGTGAATGAAAGCTGGAGGGAAGCAGCGAATTGTGCTGGTCCTAACTAGCATTTAATACCTTATTTTTCCATAAGAAACAGTTGCTGGAAATAAATGATATTCATTGAATGAAAAACAAGACTTAAAATTTGACTGCCACAGAAAGGCAACTAATTTTTATCACAATCAAACAATGAACCACAAATCACAGAAAATTGTTGCAGAGCTGTTTAAGTTAATTTTTTTTCAGACTTTTTGATAGAAGACAATATTTCAAAGAAAAACCTTACTTGTCTTTCCTTCCTCCGCTCATCCTCTTTCTTTCTCTTTTCAGCAGCCTTTAGAAGGTTTGCTATGTACTTGGGCTGTTGACAAAATGTTACCTTACTCATAATTTCCTTAAAATCTATGAAACAAATAATTATGAATCAGTTGTTAGGTGTGTGTTTTTTTGCACTTAAGGTTACATAAAATCATTTCGAAATCATATTACAAGAGTACTCAGTTTTCTGAAAATCTCTTTGAATGGTAAAAAAAAAGAAAAAATTATAATAGACGCAAAACTACTACTTGCCATTGTAATGTATTAGAAACTATTGTGACATTGACATTGACAAGTAGTAACCCTCTGATAATTCGGTGGGTTGCCAAGTGTTGGGAATTCATCAAATAATAATATAATAATAATCAATTATTATTGAAGCATTGGGTAAAGTGGTAGTCAGCTACAGAGAAAGAAATGAAAATAAAAAAATTAAATACTATAACAGTATTATAAATTTATTATATTATATAATATAATTTACTTTGTGATCTTTCTTGCTGTTTTCCGACTCTGATGGTCCAACCTTAGGCTTTGCTTCTTGTATTTGATCATAGATGGCATCATACTCATAGACGCTTGAGTCTTCTTGCAAGGCTTTGTCAATGTCCATTTGCGTCTATTGAAATAAAGAAAACATTAAAAATAAACAACTTAGAAAATTCACAAAATCATACCAATATTACACAAATAAGCAGAAAAACAAAAACTTATACATTTTTACATCAATGTTTATCATGTATGTTATAAGTGATCAGTTAAAAAGCATTCCCAGTAGGCCCCTATATATAAGTTTTGGTGATTTCTCACTACCTGACCAACACAAAAGCGGATGCACAAATACAAAGGGTTTGTTACCAAAGGTTAACAACAAACAAGCATAAAACAATTGATTCTTCATGTCCTTCTTTTTCAATTATAATGGAAAAAAAAATACTTTTCTGTTTAATTACTCGACTTATCGATAAAAAAATTTAATTGTAAAAGAGCTAGAGCATAAGTCAATACTGATTGAACGCTAGAAGGCAGTTGAATGAAGTGATTGGTGTGAACAAAGCCAAATACTTATACATGTAATTAAAAATAAATCATCCAATCGCTACCCATACATTTTCTTGAAATAAGAAACACAACTCCACTGAATTTGAGTGTACTAATGCTTGACAAAAAAAAAAAGAAAAAAAAAAGCACAGAACATAGAATATATATATGACACAAAACTTAACCGAATGAACAATCAACACCACCTCATCACAGTAATTCTATATATGTTTAAAATTCATACCTGTCGTTTCATTTTCCCAAAGCCTGTAGTTTGGCCAAAAGGTCCAACTGGCTTAGAAGATTTTGGTGTTCCTGTCGTTTCATCCTGCAATAGACCTCCACATTCAATATTTGCATAACTAGTGAGTTATACTGGACTGCAAAATAAATTACATACAACAAGGGTGACACACAGTAACGCCCATCTCATGTAAAGCTCTCTAACTCTGTGTCACCATTGCTGTGTGTCATTTATTTTGCATTTTCAGCTTCACAGCAGCCCTCATTTTTTCATTTTGTAAATTGGACGACAGCAGTCTAACTACATAAGTAATACAGTAGAGCACACTTATAACGAACATGCTTGAAACGAATTGACGGAAATAAAGAACACATTTCTTTGCCCCAGTTTTCCTTCTCTTTATTTCAATAGACGCATTCAGCTAACATGCAATTACGAACTGATGGCTTTAACGAACTAAATTTTTTGCCCGGCAAACCCTTTTACCTCCTTGTTTACGATTGAAGCAATGAACCAGTCAATCAGCGAATGACTGCGGGCCGCGCAACTGAGTGTTACACGTCATTTTCCACAATTGTTGGCCTCGCACGGCGCAACTACTGTCGAGTTCACACTATTCCGCTTTGCTGGTCGGCTGGTCCAGCAATTGCTTACACAAGGGAATCTCTGATCAGTCTTTCCCCAACATCAGACGCTGGTTGCTTCTAAGATACCCGGGAAACTATTTTCACACTGTCCGTCAAAGATACCAGGGAAACTTTCTTCCCACTAATTCGTTATACATCGCTGTCCGTCTCAGATACCAGGGAAACCTTTTCACACTAATTTGTCATAATCTGCCGTATGTCTGAGAACAAAGGAGCCCAGTTGATGTTTTTCAAATCAAACGGGGCTGTCAATCAGACAAAAACTCCACCCCTAACTGCTGTACATTGTACATATGTATTAAAAAAATTGGGAACATAACAGTTTTTGAATAGGCTGGGGGGGATTAGAGCTTGGAGTGGTCAAGGTGTTGTCCGTCAAATTACTAATCAGCTCATCCCAACGTTTCTTTCCATCAATCCAGAATTTCGCCTCACCAAACTGACTTTACTTTCGAGTCGGTCATCCAAAAACTGTCAGCCCAATCAGAATGAAACTTTGTATTACCGGTATTACTGTAGTCTATAGGTTTAGCAACGGTTTGGGACGATTCATACAGGCCTTGCCTTGCGCAAAAGTTGCGTGAGCCGTCACCAGTGAGTTAAGGAAAAAGGAAAAGAAACAAACTTCTATTACCTTACAACTACTTTTTCACCCCTTTGGGAAAGAAATAGATCGTGAATTGCATAACTGTGGGGAAAAAAGGAGAGAATGTGTGCGAGAAAGGATGACTGAAAAAGCATTATTTTTCTTGCCTGGGCCTGTTCTTTATATCAGTGCTCTACTGTACTACATTCTTTTATCCAATTATTTTAACTTTCTGCACTAAAACATCATCAGCCAAAATGTACACACTTACAATCACCTCCCCCCCCAAAAAAAAACAAAACAAAACAACAACAACAACAAAACAAACAACAGATAAAAAAACAAAGAAAGAAGAAAATTCTCTATAATAATACATATTTATAAAGCCCAACATACAAATTAAAGTCAATTAAGATTGTGTTGCCATGAAAAATCTAAATTCTTTTGATATATTCACACACATATTAAAGGATTTCTCTGCACCACATCTTACCTTCCCCCTAGAAAAGACACAAGTAAATCAATCTAATTTTATATTATGCAAACTGAGCAAAACAATAAAATTACAATCATGTCATGAAAACTATTCTCCCTTGGGATCCCAGACTTTCGTAAAAAGTCATTTTTCATAATAACACTTTCTTACCTCATCACTATCATCCCCAAATACATTGAAAGATGAAGGGGCGGTTGGCTTTTCCCTGCTTGGTCCTTTTTTTGGAATTATAAGCCCATATCTGAAATAATAAACATGCCAAAAAAGAAAATAAGTGTTTAAATGTGAACAAAATCTGGTATTGTTTGTTTCTGAAGTGTGCGGTTCTGGTAATGATTGTATTAATGTTAGTACTTTCATGGTTTTATCGAATGAAGAAAACAGGAGAAATTGTTTTGATCAGTATAGTAAGTATAGTCCATCTTCATCGAGAAGACATTTTCAAGCAGGCAGCTTCCAAAAAAAGGTAAAGCTTCTTCAAGTTTAAGTTCAAGGCCTGGGCTCAAAGAGCATAGAGTTTGAGATTCATGTCAGTTTCATTCATTAGTTGCGATAGTTTCTTTTCGAGATCACAACTGAAGTGACACAGACTAGATCTCTATCATCAATATAAACAACAGAATAACAGTCCCGTAAACTCTGAATATAAGTCTATTTTTATTCTTTGTTTTAGGTGGAACAGTTCAGATCATCTGGAATATTTTACGCAAGCGTGTGTAGTAGATGCTGGAATCTAGAGTCTATAAAATTAGATGGAGGCACTACATGTACTAGCGAAGTGTGGTCCCTTCTGTTTAAGTTTAACTAAATTATGACCAGATAGTTACTGAGACTGAGAGCAATTAAATGTTCTTTCTTTTTCTTCCTTTTATCTCTCTTTAAGAAAAATAAAATAATGGATGCAAACATTCAAAAATTAGATCTAATCTAGATTCTTCGGTATACCGATTCTTCTAAGTCAAAGTGTCACATGATCATGATGCCAACCACAGAAAATTGGTAAGTTCCTGCACTTTAGCTCCCACATCAAATGATGGCATCATAATGTCAAAGCTTGACACTTTGTAACAAATGTGAATCCAGTAACACGAGCATGCATTAATCATGTAGATCTAGAATGTAACTGGAAGAATTGTAGATCTAGAATGTAACTGGAAGAATTGTAGATCTAGAATCTAGATTCTATGTGACTGGCCACTAGATTCTAGAATCTACGTCGCCGATGTAAACAGAAGTTGGAGAAGTAGGCTAGAGGATTCAGAAATGGCGAAATCTGAAGATGACTGCGCCTTTAGAACTTGAATCAAGCACAGTATTTATGCAAGTATCTGTCATTCTTCTTTATTTTTAATGGATCTATAAGAAACAAAGACGAAAGACAATTCCATTTAGAAGAAAATCGAAGTAACAACGTACACCTTCTTCTCAGCCATTGTTCTTGAGTGCTTCAGCAGAAAAAATAGCGAGAGTGATGTCCCCTCAACAGTGCACAATTTGTGTTACGTTTTTAGCATCCTCTGTGTTTATGGTCCTCAGATTCTTCTGTCTTCCACCACAAATAGGCTAGGACACGGCGTTCAGACGTTACCGACCAATAAACACAAGGTGATGAAGGAATATAGATCATATCTATTGCTGATTTGCAAAAGCTCGATAAGTATAGAATCTAAGCTGTTCAAATGGAGATATACACAATTTTTGAGTGAACTTCTGCAGTCTGCAAAGATGCAAAACTCCCATTAGATTCGACAGTAAACAACAGTCAACATCTTCAAGCCTCAAAGTAGAATCTAGATCTAGAATCTAGTAGATATCTGTAATTACTATTACATTACTGTGCTAGATAGAGTTATTTAATGCAATGAGATCCAAACAGTTTAAAAACAAGAAATAGCAATTGCTGGTAGCAATACTTCTTGCTTTGAATCTGGAGATTGTTGTTTCAACTAGACCCAAGGTTGTAGTAGATATAGAGTAGGCTGAAAACACTTTGACAGTCGTTAATTGAGAAGTCACTGGGTTTATTGCCAACATATTAAAAAACAGTGAATTTTAATTGTCTGTTCACATTTGAAAGGATGCATATTTTTGTTTTGTTTTATAAATGTTATTGTGTATTGTACGTTTATATTCCATTTTTTTCTACTTTTTTAGTTTCTTAACATTTTTTTCTATTCCAAAATCAAAGTTCGAGCCTTTTTCTTCTTCTTCTTCTTGTTTCGACTTCACAATTGGATGTATTTCGAGGAAACACACATTCAATGTCCATTTCTTATTGCTTTATGACAACATGAATCTTTAATTTTATTTTGGGGTGGATTTGTATGCCAGTGGTGGTGGTGATTTCTTTCTTTAACGTCGGTTTTCCAGTCCTGTTGCTATCAGGTCTGATATCGCCGACGGAGTATGCCAGTGCAATGTATGTTGCTACAGTCGTGCACGGAAATCTCGAACTTGTCGGGCATTGGAAATAGTGTTCGAGATTTCCGTAATTCGTTATTTCCGTGAAGACACTTGTAATAGAGAGAAATAAAGAAAAA
>JBDFRD010319856.1:0-10391 GCA_039654405.1 Bullina lineata | reverse complement strand
GACATTTGTGAACAGTTGCCTAAGGAAGATTTTCAAGATCAAGTGGGAAGATAAGATCAGGAATGAGGAAATATGGAGAAGAGCACAGCAGGGCAGGCTCCCATAGAGGAAGAGCTGGGAAAACGAAGGTGGAGATGGATTGGGCATACTGTACTTTACGGAAATCACTGGGTAGCATCACCAGACAGGCACTGCAGTGGAACCCCCAAGGAACTCTAAAACGGGGAAGACCAAGGGAAACATGGAGACGATGTGTGGAGAGAGACAAGGAAGGAACAGGACAAACATGGTCTGAACGGGCAAAGTTATCCCGGGACTGAAGTAAGTGGAAATCGCTTGTGTGTGGCCTATATGCTACCCTGATAAGGGTGAGGGGCAATGATGAAGGTTTCGCATTTGGACAGGTCCAACAGCGTTTTGAACCAAAGATGGGAATCTAGGGAGGCTCTGGTCACGAAACGCTAATCATCACGTCTTTTTAGTTGATCCAGTACAACGACGAAGATTTCATGACAGGGCAGGTTTCGAGGACGAACAAATACGGACTTGTTTGTCCGTCGGCGATATCAGACTGGACAGCGTATAACTGGAAACACATGAGGACAAAAATTATTGACAAGCCTAATTACAGACTTGTGGGTGCCAGTCCACGGAATAAATGTGACATAGGTAGTTAAGTAGTCTTTATCTCCTTTTTGTATTAGGTAATTAGGTAGTTTGTTTCGTTTGTTTCTACTTGAGTATTCGTCGCATTCACACCAAACACAACTTCAACAAAACGATAAAACTAAAACGAAACGAAACCAGCATTTGGCCTAATAAACGGTACCAATCTTGGATACTAGACGCGTGTTAAAAATTGTAACTCTGCTCACTAGGCCAGTAATTCTATTATATTTCTTAATCTTTCTTGCACCATTGTCTCATTTAACAATTACATTTTATAGATTACATTTTATTGCAGTTTACGTTTGCGTATAGCAATAGCAACTTCTTCTTTAAGTATCTGAACGTTTAGTGGAATACGATGCAAGGACGCCGAAATCTCGAAATCCTGGAGGAGAGACAGAGGAATGAAGAGAGATGGATGGCCCAGAAGAAAGATACCGGTACCGACCTAGAGAGAAAGATGGAGCTGGTAATGGATAAAATAATACGCAGAAGGTGAAGCAGTTGATTTATATTATGTATTAAACATTTTATATTCGACCTTTCTTTATTGTGTAGATTTTTATACTTTTGGAAAGTTTTTGAGTAACTTCTTGTTGTTGTATGCCATTCTGTTTATCATGTAAAGATTCAGTTGACGTTGAGCATCATGTCACGAATTCGTTTCATGTTATTAGTTACAGATGTAACTAAAAGGGGAGTCCGAACTTCAGGTATTTTAATTCAACTCATAACGTTTTACTCTTTAGTGACATGTGACAGGGTTTTGCATCTTTGGAAGAGAGATAGGGACTACCGGTACTTAAAAGCTCAGGTGTGGATTGAGTAACAAAATACTTTTTCTGAGGAAGTAAACATACGACCGACAACTGTAGTGTCTAGGAAGACCAAATGAACACCATCTGCTCCGCTTCGCGCTACCCAAACTGGGATAAACCCAGGCTCTTTGAGTCTCGACGGTCGAAAGGGAATTTTACTTACTGTACCCAGGATATGATTTGGGTACCGGAGGAGGCTGCAAATTATCCTGCCGTTCAGCCTTCATCCGAGATCATAAGATCTGCGAATGCCGAGTTTTGAGTTAGAATACGAGAAAGTATTAAGTACTGGGGCCGGTATTTAATAAAATGTATGTCAGAATTACAAAATGTATTATTTGTTTCTTTTCCTCTGTACCTCTCCCTCACAAAACGTACCAAGTTTCCTAAATTATAGGCCGAGGGCTTTGAATTTCCGGTAGCCTACCCTCTGAGACATCGCAGAACTAACGGTACATGTACTAATGTGTTCATCGCGTTCGCTCAACAGATCTCTCCACTGGTGCCGAGTTTGCTTCAGCTCAGACTGTCGCCTCCGTCACACAATGAGACAAAAAACACCCAACGAAACGCAGCGAGTTGAAGTACAAGCTCTGACGCCACAGGAAAGGCTGGAGTCCATTCGGGAGAAGAGGAAAGCACTGGAGCAATACTTGGATCATGTGGGGAGGCTCAGCGCACAGTGCAGGCTGGGCGTCCTCAGACAGCCGTACGGCCCGAGCCAAACGCAGCTGCCACCCTGGTTGCCCAAGCATGTCCTTCAGCAAGGCCTCAGCTTCCCGTTGGTGCCTGCCTTCCCCACTTCTGCAGCGGCCATGGCCGATATTCAGACAGAGCTCTCCCTCCCAAATCAAGCTCCTACAGAATACACGACCTCCGCCATGTTCTTACGTCGAGTCAGGTTATCCGTGTCTACAGCTACTTCAAACGGGCGTGGAGCTTGCAGTAGGGACAGTGACCTCATCGTCCAAGTGCCGGTCTTGTCATTGTACGAAGAAATCAGCGACGGTGACCCTGTGGGCTTGACAGGGGCTGGGCCTGTGGAAAACTCGCTCCTCGGCTTTAAGGAGTCATCCAGCGATGGTGCTTCTTACTCTAGCCTACCCGTATATCGCCAGGCACGTTGCAAAAACGCAAAGACCCAAACGACGGACAGTGCTACAAACCCGTCACTCGCATCAAGTTATGACTCGGTTGACTCTTCGTTAAACGAGGTATCGACAACCTCCACTGACAATACTAAAAACAAAGAGATTCCGGCTCTGAACGGTGCCCAATGCATAGAAAAGTTAGTCTTGTGGGATACTCTGTACGCGACGCAACGCGCTTTATTCACAGAATGTAGAGACGAGCGAATACTAATTGAAGGCTTGTTTGACGTACCTCCATGCGGCGGAACATGCTCCCATTGTCTTCCCTTCAAACTAGTGATCTTTCCAGAAGAGAGGACCGGCAAAAACGCGATGAAAATCAAAGGGACATTCATAAGAAAGTCAGAGACGTCTCCATTCAACCTGCGCTGGAAGTTTGCAGCAAATATTTTGACAAATGAAGTTGGGAATGTAGATCTTAGTTGGGGGGAAAAGCAGTTGTCCTTACCCTATTGACGACTCGCTGTCCAATTGTAATGTCGGATTGAGTATGAGTCTAGGCGGTGCATGGTGTGGCGCGGTGGCCGAATGGTTAGAACGTTGGGCTCCTCATTTGGGTTCAGGATTCGTATCTGGGAGATTACCATGTCATATTGTGCCCTTGGGAAAGACACTTTACACTATTGTTCCTCTTCCCAGCCAGGTGCGAATTGGGTACCGGCATGTTCTCTTGGGGAAGTAAACCTACGACAGACAAGCGTCCCGTCTAGGAGATGAAGTAAAAATAATCTGTTCCGCTTCACGCTACTGAAACCGGGATAAGCTCCGACTTTATGGGCCTCACAGTAGTCACAGACATTGAAGGAACTTTACTTACTTACTTTACTAGGCGGTGCATGGAGAGCAATCATTGAGAGCTTCAACAAAATGTTGGGGTCCATGCGGTGTCAACCTAGAAATCAGGGCGCATGTAGATTCATTTTGCTCTAATTATAAGTAAAATTAAAGCACGAGCCTCATAGAGCTGGCGCTCTCCCCATTTATAACATTAGAGTCGGTCGCCACAGTCACAGGACGATACTCGCTGGTAGTTGATGCTAATAGTAATAGTAGCCTACTTATCCACTTTGCACCAACGTGGACTTTTTCAACATGGCCCATTAGGGCCTACAAAGCGATTAGTATTATTTGATAGGCCTACTATGTTAAGAAAATGATCCTGCACTGCACTTTGCGTCACGTCAGTAAAGCACGCATGGTACAAACAATAAAATAAATATCTACTTTCACATACATGTACACTGTACGCCCCATTATTTTTGACCTGTAAAAAAAAATAGAAATCTAATTGCCAGTAGATTCTACAGATGCATCTAGTACATTGTAGTTGCCACATTGTAAAGAATACGCTTTCATACAATCATGAGTAAATTCAAAAGCGTGATTGAATGCTTTATTGTTTCCCAAAGGTACCGGTATCAGTTTATCTAGATAATATATCTATAGCCTAGTATAAAACAAGAATACATTGAGAACATCCTGACACCAGCCTTGATGAGACTGAGAATGACTTCTAGAAGTCATGAATCCAAGACTTTACAATTACAAATTATTTGTATTCAAATGAGATATTGTTCTTAAATTAATTTCAGAATTAATATAGGCCTAGATCTACTTTTAATGAATAAAGAATGTCGATCATAATCATCTTGGGAAAGTTCTGCATTCTTCACCATTCATTGCTTCAATAGTCTACCGGTACTGGTAGGTCTATCCACACTCGAAACTACAAAGTACTAGGGTGGGCTGAAAAGTCTTGTCATCTGTTGGATATTTCCGATTCTATTGAACGCACCAACATGAACCTTACATGGATAGGGCCTATCAAACGTCATACAATTCTTTGGCCAAACGACATTTGACAGTTTTGCTCATCTAGGCGTAGGCCTAGGCTATGAGTGTGACCTTCCATCATCAAATTAAGCTTTAATACTAGAGTCTAGATCTACATCTAGATTCTAGATTCCGGATCTATCTAGTCTACTCATGTAGATCTATCTAGATTCTAATTGAATTTCTCACTGCGGAGGGATGCGCATCCCCAGACATCCACAAACGGCTGAAAGTTGTCTCTGGTGATTCTTGTATCAGTCTGCGCACGCTCCACATTGACCCTAGAAACAGTACGACAGTCAATAGATCTAGATCTACAGTGGGTCTAGGCATTGACCACAGGTGGGTGAGTAGACTTAATAATACGTGGATGGATGCAGCGTGCCGCTGCGGGTGACTCGAAGTGGAACACACAAGTTAAATCAACAGAGTGTTGACGAAATGATTCGTGCCAATTCAAGCTTGCGCGGTCAGTGGGAAAGCTGCTCATGACTGTTCTGGGACTGCGATGGCATTGTCCACTTGCAGTTCTTGGGCGATTGTAATACAGTTACACGTAGACTATTTTCTAATTAATTCAGACACTTTTCATTGAGATCTTAAAAAGACTTCAGCAACGTTTGAGGCGGATTCGATCAGGAAAAATTGCTTTGTTGCAACATGATAATGCTTGACCACACACACGGCAAAAAACAAGAGATCACATTAAAAATAGGCCTACAGAATAAGTCAGGTCTAGATTCTAGATCTAGATCTAGAATCTAGACCACCCCGCCTGCAGTCCAGATATGGCCTCAAAGTGACTTTTCTCTGTTTCCTAGGCTGAAGAGACACCCCAAGGGAACCCTTCTTGGCAGTGATGATGAATTGCGATTAATGCGAGCCGAAGTGATTCGCTGGTTCCGGAGCATGTGACGTGATTTCTATTTCGACGGAATTCATCAACTGGTCAACCGCTGGAGGACAGATTCTATGCATAGAAAAGGATGGTGATTATGTTGAAATATAAATCAAGTGAGTAAAAGCTTAGATCTATGCTTCAAACTTTCCGTTGGTATCTTTATCATTCCTCTATCGTTTGTAGTTTATAAAATATGAAGGTCATGACAAGACTTTTCAGCCCACCCTAGTACACATGCATGTAGGCTAGATCTAGATATAGATCTAGTGGCCTTTATTGCACATTCTTTCAAAAAAATAGTACATATAATAGGCTGGGGTTTTCGTGTGAAGTATTTTCTTCTCATTGATTTATTAGTTGAGAGAACATGAACGACAAACTAGATCATTTAATTTAAATTTTCTCCCTCTCTTTGGCCACCATCCATGTCTGTTCAGTTCATCCAGGTTATCCTAATTTTTTTCGTTTTCTCCTCTGATTCCGTTCTCTAACTCAAAGATTTCCATGCACTGCTGCTCCTTTTCCTCTCTCCATATTGGTTCTTCTTTGATTTTTTGTAAGCAAAGTGTACTGGTATACTGGTATATTTATATATATATATATATGTAGGCAATCTATGACAGAATTTTGCCTTTCTACATCACTGTTCTCCGTGCCTTGTATGAATTGCACTGAAATTGTTATAAATTCATTTCTTTGGTAAGTGAAAAAATATGACATACATTAATTCATGTACGATGTAGTTGATTAGAAATCTACATGAGTTTTGCTTGAGCTTTTTATAATATCATATATGCTTCTATAATTGAGGAATGAACAGCTACATGTAACTACATATATGTATCTTATCTTATGCTAGTTTCAACACAGCAATTAGATACATAATGAGAAGTACAAGACCAAAGATGCAATTTAAAAATTATATTATCTTTTTTCATTCTTTGCACTGTGTGTTCCATTTTCCAAAATACATGAGCATTAAACAGTATCTCACAGAGTGTATATTTCCGGTCGGAACTCATTTTATATCATCCACTGATGACTTTCAAAAGAAATATTTCCAATTGACCTTTCAAAAAATATTAACACTGGCAATAAATCTACATGTATTTATTACATCTAGGTAGCTTTGCTTACCTCATTTCACTCAGTGCACATTCTTTCTCAATAATAAACTTATCTCAAGTTTCACATTTATTTGCATTCTCACAACATCGCAAAACAATCACTTAAGCTTTTCCGCACCAAAGAAGATCCTCAAGATCTCCCAGCCCAACTTGTCCTAGTAAGGCTATATGTAATGTACTAGTACATGCTGTGAATATTAAATCAGTTACACAGTGTCTGAAACATAAGTGCACCAGAATTCAGTGTGTGAAGTTTCACATAAAATAATTTGTTTGGTCAAAATATTCTCAGCTTTCATCAGAAATCAGATCATGATAATACATTGAAATAATATTTTCCGTGCCAACTGTTGTAAATTATGCCCTCTGCCAACGATTCCCATTTTCCCTCGTCTGTTGCCACTCTCTTCCACTCTCATATCTGGCAACAAGTTTGTGTACATCATGTATGTCATGATCTCTGTCTTCTCTTGGGGGTCTTTGTTGTCGTCTTCTATTCCCTTTAGTGAAATTTTCCACTTTCCCCAACACTTTCATTATCTTGTACTTCATGGTTGGTCTCGGACCAAAAAAGCAAGAAACGTCAGTTTAAATCTCATCAAATCTCATCCTCCTCCCATGATTCTTCGAAGTCAATTTCACGCACTATAAATATAATAATCAACTGTATACCTGTAATATAGTCTGAACTTTGCAACTTTTTTTTAGGAAATCAGGTTGATTTATAAACAGAAGATGTAGAGTGATAATTGATCACACACCTACTACAAAGGAAGGCATTTTTTTTTCAAGAGTTCAATGATAGTCAAATACAGAATACAAAAATATTTCATTTCTACAAATAACACTAAAAACTGATCCGAAATTCTCTCTGTTGGAAAAAGGAAGCTAAAAAAAAAGAAGAAATTATCTAAGACCTTATACAAAAACAGGCAGAAGAACAAGAATCCAATACCGGGTACATGTAATCCAGAAACATCTAACTTAAGAAAAAGGTCATCTAGACTGCTGTACTCCCCATGTTTCATAGTCTGATGCTCTTGTTGAGATGCCACCAATCTTTTCACCAACTTTGTAATAATCTGAAAGAAAAAGAATAGTATTTTCATCTAAAAGCAGTTTAGGCTTTGATTTTCCATTCAGAAAGATGTATCATTAGTTGTACACTTTGGTATTGCGTGTATTTTCTGTGTAATTAAGGGATGAAACACAATAGACCCGTTTCCAGTCCAGTTCTAGCGCAAGCAAAATACTCAGTGACCGCCTGATCTGGCGTGGGCAAAAACGTTAAAAGCTACGGAATGTGTTACGTGAGTTTGCAAAAAGTCTCATACTTAGCACATATTTTGAAGTAAATGGGGAGTGTCCAGAGCAGTCATATAATGACAAGTAGCAGCTTCTTTCAGGTCAAAATGAAATGACCACTTGAGAACCGGAGGTCACACATGTAGGGGAGACCACCAAATGCCCATTGACATTAATATTATTAATAAAACTGTCCACTGAACAAAGATGAATGAATTAAAGTGTGGCCCACCCAACACCTCTTGAAGCAAAACGGTATGGAAGTCTGGTCAATTTATGGAAAGTGCACATTTTATTTCCTGTACCGGTACCAATGTCATCATCTGAGACAGAATGAAAAGGAAGAAGATATTCTTCAGCACGGATAACTAATCATAGACATGCTTGCTTTGCCTGACCAAACACCATGAGTCATTGCCCCTTCATTGATGGAGAAGAATTCTGTTATTTGATGAGCTTTAGTTCTCTTTCCCATTATGCAGGTCTGGCTAGTGCACAGGTGGCCCAGGAGCCAAAGCATATTTTGTGGATGAATGTGCCCTTCAGGTTGAGGCAGGAACATAGTATACATCCAAAGTAGACACCATTAATGGTAGGCTACCACATTGTTCTGCGTTAAAGAGATACTTCAGTTACTTTCTCAACTTAATCCTCTTTGCTCCCAGAGAAGCAAAGGGCATAGGGCTGCAACGACTGCACAGACACAGTTCTGATTTCTTCATCTGGTCCCATGAAAATCCATCCACTTTTGTCTTATCCTCTGTGGACAAATGCTCACTTTCAGCAGTTCCTCAAGTCATCGACTGGGGTAGGGGGAATTAACAGTGTCTCTGCAGATGGTATGTTAAGGACATCTCGGAAGTATTCTTCCTATTTATTTTTCTGTTGTTCCACATCTTTGTAAATTTGTGTCTTCATTTCCACACATTTTCACTGAAATGAAACTGAACCTGAGCACTTTATGATCCCTTATTTATTACTCAAGATAACTGTGCACTGAGTTATATTTGGTTTGCTAAAGGTCATTTATGCACATTTTATTTAGCAATGCATAGACTCTACTTACTTTTTTCCTTGAGTTTCTATCTGTAGCATAATTATGTTTTCCTCAGTTCCACTATTATATAAACGAGTTGAAAGAACCAAAATGCTGAAGCTTATTGATCAAGCTAGGTCTAGATCTAGTAAGTGGTTTACAAATAGATTAAAATCTTTATTCTTCTAAACTCCCGTAACCATACTAAGATAAAGACGACTATTACCATTACAATTGATGAATACTTACAGTCTAACAACTGTGGTGACATATCATAAACTTTATGTCGAAATTCTGAAAATGTGACAAAAGAAAAAAAAAAGGAATGAGAATTTATTAAAGCCCAAATTACTATAAATCTTATAAAAATTATATAATGGAGCAACCAGTGTGAATATATCTTTAGTGTAAAAATTTAACAAACTTCCAAAGAAAGATGTCAAGATGGGCGACGTGAACACCAAGGTTGGAAGGAGCAACAACAGCTATGAACAGGTGATGGGAACACGTGGGCTAGGAGAGGCAAACGACAATGGAGAGAGGTTTGTGAACTTGTGCGCCAACAGCAGCGGAACCATATTCCCACATAAGCAGATACACAAAGCCACATGGAATCACTGGATGGAAGAACAGAAAACCAGATAGACCATTTCTGTATATCTTTAAAGTTTCGCCGCTCATTTAGAGATGTCCGAGTGATGAGGGGAGCAGATGCAGCTTCAAGTTAAAGTTGAGGAAAAATCGAACCAGTGTATGCTTGCAAGAGGCTGAAGTTTCAAGTGAACCTTTTAACTTTTACAAGACAAACAGAAAAAACAGGAATTCCGAATGGCATTGAGCAACAGATACCAACTACTAGACGATCTAGAGGAGTTAGATATAGAAGAGCATTGGAGCAAAGTCAAAGAAGCATATTTGTAACTATGTGTAAAGAAGAACTCGGAACAAAGTCACACAAGAACAAAGACTGGATTACACAGGAGTCCTTAGACTTGGTGGAAGAAAGAAAGAAACTGAAGGCTTTAGTCAACAACAGCAGAACCAGAGCAGATAAGATGGCGGCATAACAAGTTTATGGAGAAATTAATAGAAGAGCAAAGAAGGCCATTCAAAAGGACAAGAACGCCTACTTGGAAGAATTAGCAGAAAGGGCAGAGAAAGCAACGGTAGATGGTCACATGAGAATAGTACACCAAATCACCAAAACTCTCTCAGGGAAATGGAGCAAACCAGCAATACCAGTGAAAAACTTAGATGGCACTCGTATCTTTGATAGAGAGGGACAACTTAACAGATGGAGAAGACACTTCAGCCAACTTTTGAATATACCCACACCAGAAAATCCTCCAGAGATCCTACCAGCAAGAACTAATCTGCCTATAGAAACTGGACCCCCATCAAAGGAAGAAATAGCAAAGTCGATGTCCCAAATGAAGTCATGGAAGGCAGCAGGGCCAGACAGCATTGCCCCTAAAAGCTCTTAAAGCTGACATACCAACTACAGTGGAGATACTGCATGGCTTGTTTGACAAGATCTGGAAAGAGGACAAG
>JBDFRD010319745.1:0-10393 GCA_039654405.1 Bullina lineata | reverse complement strand
GAGAGAGAGAGAGAGAGAGAGAGAGAGAGAGAGAGAGAGAGAGAGAGAGAGAGAGAGAGAGAGAGAGAGATGCAATATATACAAGGTGATGGAAGAAATATGCAAGAAATATTTACATAACGTAAAGAAGAAAAAAGGAAGATCCCAAAGCGCAAAGCTCAACCAGACTAGCTACTATATAAACTACGTAAATAAACGTAAATAAACACATAAATCTTGGCGTCAGGACGTAGATATGGGCATCAAATGACTTGTCTCTGTGTGGAAATAATAATGTGTTGAGGAAATTACCCTGGAGAGGCAACTCTGGCGGTCTGTAGTTAATGGCCTATGCCCCCTGGGGGTTAACGAGCGATGCTGATGATCTCGATGAAGCAGCACTTGTAATCACCAAGCCTGGTGCACTTTCGAATGCTGTGGTGGCATATGGGATCACCATCGTGAATGTGTAAAACAAAATGAAAAAAAAAGCAACGATTACATGAGCGGATGAAACGTACTACCAGTGATCAAAGGTTGAAGACAAACGTACAGGCACAACAGCAAACAAACATTAATTGGAAGAGACGAGAACCAGTTAGATATCAGCTTAGATCTAGTTAGAATAACAGTCGGGAAAGGAGCGTTTGGAGCAAATAGGAAGCCGATTTGAAAATGCATGTACCAGAGAAAAAATACATGTAATAAAACAATGAATAGAAGTAAGAATGAAAAACAATTTGTTTGAGACATAGTAATAAAGCTTTGTATGCTGGGGTAGGTAGAGTCTGGTTTCAATTATTTGACTTTTATGTTTTTCTGATACAGTAGGAAAAAATAAGGTCATCGTGTGTGTGTGTGTGTGTGTGTGTGTATGTGTGTCTGTCTGTCTGTCTGTCTGTGTGTGTACGTGTGTGTGTATGTGTCTGTGTGTACGTGTATGTCCGCGTATAAGCGTGTGTGTGAATGTGTGGATATACGTGTGTGTCTGTGTGTACGGCGGTGTGTGTATGTGTGTGTGTGTTTGTTCCATTCTTACAGTTGTCCCCTTTTCCAAGCAAAGGAAACAAAAATGCTTATCATTGTGCGGCTTATTCATTGACCAAGAAGTAGGCCTATTACATGTATTATTGTAAAGACTTGACTTACTTTGACTTATTCTACTGGTTCCTCTCTGGAACACAGGACCGCAGCAACGCTCCTCCAACGTACTCGGTTCTGGGAGACCCCTTTCAGCTGAGCCCATGTCATCCTGGTTAGTCATTTCTCATTTCTTGTTCTTCTTTTTTTCTCTTCTCTTCTCTTCTCTTCCTCTTCTAGATCTAACTGTTGTGGTTTTTGTTTCGCTTTGAAGACAGTAATTGCCGATACGTCTCGGTGTTGTTTTGTTTTGGGCGTTATCATTGGAAGCTTTCTCCCTTACCGTTACTTTTTTTACTTATTTTGTTTGCTTCTCGGCAGCCCCAATTTTATGGGGGGGGCGCGACTCAAGGTCAACCACGCTGCATGCACAGCGAGCAGTTTGTCCTCGTTGGTGATAACGTCAGAGGTGCCAAAGGGGCTGCGAAATTCGACGCCAAATAAACAACATTTGGTTCCATAACTTCATTTCGACTGATACTCCCGATGCGATGAACGGTGCTCTCAAGGCTGGCGGTACTACGTTTAGATTTAGCTTGTGCTGGAGTTGAATGATGCCCCTGGGTTATGGCCCCAGCCAGCTCTTTCAGCTGGAAACCTGTTGGCTACGGTTCGATTCCCATACATTTTACAAAGGAGCATTGGAAATGTTCGATTCTCTGACGCGATTTTTTGAAGATGTTCATGGCGCAGGTGAAATTTAAAAAAAAGATTCGTACTAAGCTTATAGTTATACCCTAAATCTAATGTTAATTGCTGTCTGATTCGGGTTTTTTTTTTCAATTGGATTGTAACTGTCTGCCCCTCTCTACTTCTCTCCGTCTCTTTTTAACTCCTTCGTTCCCTCTCTCTTGTGCTCTCCCTGTATATTTCTATAATCCACTCTTTTTTCTTTCTTTTTTCTCTCCTTCGTTATCGGTCTCTTGCCCCCACCCCCACCCCTCTCTCTCTCTCTTTCTATAACTCCCCTCTTTTTCTTTCTTCCCTTCTTTCTTTCTGTCTGTTTCTCTCCCCCTTTCCCCTTCTCTCTTTCCTTACTCTTCTGTGTTCATCTTCCACTACCCCCTACCTAAGTCCATCCCTCTCTCTCTCTCTCTCCTTGTTAAGAGAGTGAAGTCCTCTTTGTTGACCTAAAAAGGAATAGTTTTTTCTTGTCTTTTGCTTTCTTTCGTTCAGTTCGCGTTATCGCATCGGATATCAAAAAATAATTATCACACCGTCCAGCAGATTGAGCTGGAGTGTTATTCACGTCATCTGAAGCACAAGTCGCATTCATCTCATCGCACTACATACAGTATCCCTAGCCCTATGAAACACCACTTGTGCACAAGAATCAAGGCTTCGAGATCGTGTTATCACAAAAAAAAACAGCAAGGAGATAATGTCCAGTGCAGTGCGTGCAGTGGATGAAACGACGATAACTTCTCTAGGGATGCATATCAAACTGGTGCACAACCGGATTAGGAAACTGATGCTAAATAAACACGTCAAGATATCGTGGATGCTTGAGGAAAAAAGGAGGTAAGTATGTGTGCGTGTGTGTTTGTTCAATACTTAGAGGTGTTCCCTTTTCCAAGCAAAGGAAACAAAAATGCTTATCATCGTGTAGCTTATTCATTGATCAAGAAGTAAGCCTATAATAATATAGTATCACTTCAATTACTTTGACTTATTCTACTGGTTCCTCTCTGGAACACAGAGCCGCAGCAATGCTCCTCCAACGTACTCAGTTGTGTGAGACCCCTTTCAGCTGAGCTTATGCCATCCTGGACATGTTCAGCTCAGTGTTGGTGCCTCTACGCCATGTCACCTTGGGTCTTCCTACTGTTCGTTTACCCTGTGGGTTCAATTCCAGGACTTGCCTAGTGACGTTCGAGGCAGGCTAACGTGGTGTATGGCCTATTAATCCTCACTTGCTTTTCGTTATTTCTGTTTCAATACGTGTTTACTTTGTCCCTTGTCCTCTTGGTTGCACTCTCAATTATGGTTTCAAAATTATTGAAAATTTTGAAATACGTAGGGTCAAAGATCTATACCTTTTGAGCAGTTGCCAAGCTAAATCTAAGAACTCCGAAACGTGCAACGTATAACAACAAACAAAAAACAAAGAAACAATTGAAATAGACTTCAGCAAGATCATAAAGATCACGTTTATTTATCTTTATTTTGTGACCAGACATTGGGTGGTAACAGTAATACAAGTTTGCACCTAAAACCCGCACGCATCAATTCTAAAAAGGAAACTCTTTAGCATTCGTTCTAAGAACTGTTCTTATTACTATTCGACGACTCGCGTGGTGAGAAAACCGCATCAACCAAATTGACGCTAGGCTAGAAGGGTGTGAAACGTATTGATAGAGGATTAATAGGGCTGGCGCCATGTTTTGTGGCTGTTTCCTGATAAACAAGGAAATAGATATCGAAATTCTTCTTCTTTTTGGCTTTCACACAGATGTACTGCACCATTAGCTACGTCCTAATGGACCACCTCTTATTGTCTTTTCTGTGGGTTTTTCCCCCTAAACGAGAGTTGTGTTCCCAATGCTTTCCGCCAGCGAGGCTAAGTACAAACATGCTTAGGCGCCGCGCGCACTATTAATCTAAACTTTGCCCGTTTGATGCACGCAACAGCCTTGCTCTGCGTTTATGTGACGTGCAAAACAGAGAATGAGAGATACATGATCAAGTATCTGAATTTAGAGCCAATATTGCAAACAGAGAATGGAGATACATGATGGTGTATTTAAATCTGGAGCCAATATTGCAAACAGAGAATGAGATATACATAATCATGTATGTAAATCTGGCGCCAATATTGCAAACAGAGAAAAGATAATGCATGATCAAATCTGGTGCCAATGTAGATCCCGTATCAGATCTAGAGAACTGCGCGATGCAAAACAAGCTGCATGGGTGTAATTTTTGAGCCATTCCTCTAAGTTATGAAAATGACTAACTAGGCAGCCGATTAGGAGAGATGTGCAGTAATCAAGAACATAAGTGGATATCAGTGTCTCGTGGCTTCTTAAGTGAGAAAGCGGCTAACTGAATTTGCCATTCTCAGTTCAAAACAGTCATATTTGAAAACATTGGAAATGTGCTGTTTGAAAGAAAGAGCTAGGTTAAATGAGACATGAAGATTATAGACACATGATGCTGAAAAGCTTTCCTTTCCTTCGACATAATTTATTCAGCAACGGAGAGAGGCTCTTGTCAAAGTGTGTCTTCAGCGTCAGGTAATAAGGATGCTACTTGTCTTGTTTGCACTTGGTTGCTTTAATTTTTTTTAATGAAAGACAACGAATAAGATGTTATTTGTGAAGCTGATTAAAGAGGGGGAAAATATAGGAGTAAATAGTCATAAAAAGTATGCAGAAAAAAAATAGAAAAGAGATTCACAGAGATAAGAGATGGCACTTGAAAATATGGACGTTATGCGTAGAGTAAGCCTAAGAATCGAGGGGCTTGATTTAATTCAGAAACAAAGAAAATACAAAAGAAATCGAACAACAAATAAACATTACACTAGTGCTACGTTAGTAAATGTCGTCATTTTGGGAAGCATGTACGAGTATTACTGGCACGTGAGATAATTTCTTACTTTAAGCCTTCTCCACTTTCTAAATCAAAATACATGTAAATATTAGTAAATAAAACAAAGAACAACCACTATCTCCACCATTCCTTCATGCACAGAAATGACGTCCATTAGGGTTATTCCGGCTTTCTTCAGCATTAATAAACATATTAGACACTCCAACTGTCTGTGAAATACATTTGAATCTTAAAAAAAATACAGAGAATTGGTAGGAGGCGCTTATTTTACTGGTAATGGTAAACTTGCTTGTAGTTTGACAGCAAGTCGCCATTTTTCGATCTTATTCCTTTGACTCTATTTACCTTTTCTCAGGAGTCGTTGATGGTATTTGCACCAAGTGGTAACTAACTAATAAGTGAGCGTATATTAAAAAAAAAACTCATACAGTGCATGTTGTATCCTGGACTCTACTAGAAGACAGCGCAAATAATTTGTGGCAGTCACACACACGTAGACAAATATAAAAACAAAAAGAGAATCCCTAAGAAGGCACCTTTGATTGGTAATATTCATAGACAATAATACTAGAATAGGTGTATGCAGGGCTGATATAGACAGGGGTAGATATAATACATATTATGTGTAAAGGATTGAATACAATGGTCAGACTAAATATATTACAATTACGTACATGTAAATTTTCAAGGCATTTTTATAGTTAATCAAATGTACTGGGATTGAATACAATGGTCAGACTAAATTATTTTACAATTACATGCACGTAAATTTTCAAGGCATTTTTACGTTAATCAAATGTGCTGAGATAGGATGGATATTGCAACAACGAACTTGTCAGTATATCTAAGCGTGTCTCATGCAAATATAATAAAGTAGAGATTTGTATATGTTTCTTTCGTACATCAACATGTGTAGTCATGACCAAATTTCTCAAGGACAAAAGCACATATCTATAGAAAACCTCAATAAATCATAGTTCTACATTAATCACATATAAAATGTAATATAACACCTACCTCAAACAAAGCTCTAAGATCAGACAAGACCAGGCCAACAAAATGTTAAAATTGACATGCGACTTTAACATGAAGCCTGGGCTAAATTAAAATAAACAGTATAAAGTTCCTACTTATAACATGCAAGGCCTACGACAGACTAGAGTCCTGTCTAGGAGATGACGTAAAAATCATCTGTTCCGCTTCACGCTACTGAAACCAGGATAAGCTCCGGCTCTATGGGCCTTATTGGCCTTAAAGAAACTTTACTTACTTTACTTTTAACATGCAAAGAGCTGAAGCTTAGCTGTTTCAATGGTATTTAGAGGAACAGATGGGAATAGATGAACTCCTAGAGTGGAAACAATGAAAGGCTTGGTATCACCAGAATTCGAACCCAAGACCCTGCAGTTGCAAGTTTGCCAGCCTAAATACTCGGCCACGATGCCACTGAAGCTTCACTAGCTACGATGAGAAAAGAACACTGGGAGATTTGAGTTTTGAATGAAAAAAAAAACCCAACAACAAGAACAAAAGCTTTTCAATAGACAGAGATCCTAACATCTCATCCAATATTCATGGCAAATGATTGTTAAGTGGAACAATCAAGTCAATTAAACAGAAGTCTGATGCATGTCAAAAGACAAAAAAAACAAAACAAAAACCTATCCTGGATGTAAAACTAAAGAAAAATAACTTTGGGAAAGACAAGGTTTGGACAAAGTGAATTGAATTCAAAGACAGAATTTTTCATTTCCATCAACTTAAGACTGGCCATATTAATATTAATATTAGGAGCTGCTTGGCTTGCCCCCACCCCCTTTTTTTCCCCTTGCCAAGAAATCCGCTTGTGAAGTTGTTTTTGTTTTGTTTTTTAAGATTGGAAATTGGATTTTACTCCATTTGAATTGTGGATCTCCAAGATCAGTGACAACCACACTACCATTGGGCCAAATTGCACCAAGGAATGGGCTGGGGGAGGGAAAGAAATATAGCTTGAAGATGTGGTGGTGGTGGTGGTGGTGGTGGTGGTGGTGGTGGTGGTGGTGGTGGTGGTGACGACGATGATGATGATTATGACGACGATGATGATGGCAATGATGATGATGTTAAAATTAGTTCTTCAGAAAAGGACGTGATGCTTTTCTTCTGAAAGCAATAAAAAAGTCAGAACATAGCCACCTTCAAATTTGGGTTTGATGATTCCATTGGCAAGTGCAGCACCTTAGGGCCTTTAAGCTGTGTACAGAACGAACTCAGACATCACAGAATTCAGGACAATGCAATCAATTTATATATCACAAGAGAAGGGTTGAAAACTGTCCTTAAAATCAAGCTCCTAAACAAAATTAGGGGTACTCAGAATATTCTAAAGTCCTTTACATCACAGTGAATAAAATACAGAACAAGAATAAAATACAACATGGGAATAAAAGAGAAATAACCCATATTGAGATGAACATATTACCCTGTAACAAGAACATGACTTTTTTAGTACCATACTAACACAGTTCATGCATAGAGTCAGATCAATTACTGCGAGGACTTGGGAAATTTATGCACATAATTAATAACAACATCGACACCAACAACAGCAATATTATTATTATTATTAATATTATTATTATTATTATTAATATTAGTATTACTATTATAATTATTACAAGTGCAGAGGCCCGTTCTCAGAACGGATTAATACAGGGAGATAACAAAATGCAATATACATTTGAACATTTCCTACCATTGTTTTTCAATAGGACCAATACTTATTATGAAATCGACAAAGATGTACTCCTGCGTAATATCAGTTAATGACTTCCCTTCCATGAAAAAATGCGACATCACTTCATCGTCGCTTCGGGAATTAAAGAAAAAATTCCCGAGCATGCTTGTAAATTATTGCAAAGAGAGTTGGTTGCACAGCGAAGGTTAGAATAGACTGCTGGGTTTATCTAGTGATGCGTTTGGTGTGAAATGGTGCTCTCACTGCAGAATGAACGTAACCTTAGATGGATCCCTAAAAATGTCTCCTGTGTCTACCACATCAGCAGTGATACATTCAATCATTCATAAAATCAGGAAAAGTAGTTTTGATATATTTAAATATGCTTACCTAGGATAAAATATATTTGTAGAAATTGTCAATATTTTTTTTCAGATTTTTTAGTGACTGCGTTTAGATGTTTTTATGCATTACAAGTCGGACAGTCACCTTGGTTATAGTATGATTCTTAGTATAAGTATTATTAGTATGTACAAATCAGAAGGAAAAAGAAGAAGAAAAGGTGGAGGAAGAGGAACAGGGGAGGACAAGAAAAAGAGAAGGAAAGAAAGAAAGAAAGAAAGAAAGAAAGAAAGAAAGAAAGAAAGGAAGGAAGAAAGAAAGAAAGGAAGAAAGAAAGAAAGAAAGAAAACTAGCTGCAGTATGAAAGATAAAAACATATGCATTAGTTTTCATGCACAAGAGAACATTCATGAAAAATATTGTCCGTGACTTATTGCAAGTCAAAACTCAATAACAAATTGCATTTAACAACAAATAATACGCTTTTTGATATTATTAACACTACCAAGCTCACATACATGTATCAGGATACTATGTTGCCACCATCAACAATAGCCATTAAGTTTTATCGTCTGACCCTTTTATCTTTTTTATTTTCTGGTGATAAATATTTAGATCTAATAATTACGCTCAAGTGTTTGTGGACTTTGAAAGGTATATATAGGAAATAATAATTTATTGCATGTATTCCAACAAATGCAGCACACAACCTTTAGCTGAATAGGAAAAAAAATCACGAGGTTAAAAATTAAAGATGCTAAGGCTTCAGATTTAAGATCTCGATATTCAGTTGTAAAGATGCTAACCTTTAACCTGAAACAATACCAGACTGACGCATGTAAAAATGCCAGCTTTTTTTAAGCAAGTAAAGTTGTTAGTATTAAATATGTACAAACGCCAACTTTTTTAAACAAGTAAAGTTATCAGTATTAAACATGTACAAACGCCCAGTCACAAAATTCAAATACAGCATCAACAAACAAAAAGTTGGTCTAAACAAAACAGAAATAATAATGCTTTGTTGAATTTAGGAAGGAATTGGAAGGTGAACAAGTTAAAAAGAAAAAGACATTTAACAAAGAATGATAATATTCAAAACAATTAACCCTGCCTGCTTTTGATTTATCAAAATGAAAAGAAAGTGGCCTCACAAACTTCAGATCTTCATCAATGTTTTCCCTGAGCTGCAGATATTTCAAGTTGGTGCAAAAGTTAAAGAATACATGGCGATGTGACCTGGAAGCTGACGCCAAGAAGATAGGCTACACATGAAGACAGCTGGAGAGACTGGCCCAGGACAGAGATGGCTGGAGGAAACTGGTTGGCGGCCTATGCCCCAGTGGGGACGAAGGACATGAGTGAGTGAGTGAGAGTGCAAAAGTGAAAATTGTGAGAGGAAAAAAAATTTCATTTGCGTGTATTGATTGTTTGCCAAGTTATTCACATTTCAAGACAAAATGGTTACTCACACTGTCAAAACAAAACCAAAAAAATAGTAAAAATGTGTTTAAATTCATCTTTCCAAGTCAAGCAAAACATTGATTCATTTCGTCCACTGTAACAAAACTGTAACAATTCATTCTGATTGACCTGCATTAAGAAAGCACATATTTCAACCGAAATATGACAATAAAACACACAATAACTGGTCATTCAATCCTATATTTCTTTACGCATCTTGCTGATTTTAAATGTGAAGTATAAACGCAGAATATGACCACATGCATAAATTAGGTTAGTACAAAACTGAGTACTGTTCTGGTAATTTTGGTCTCCAATATACATTATATGAATTAGTTTAAGTATTAAGGTGTGCAAGATCTGGGCATTTTCAAATTGGCAAATCACATTTCTTTTCTTTTCCAAATGTCAGAAGTGCTATTGAATGCGTCAGGCCTCAGTTTTATCCAAATACAAATAATATTTTTTAAATGAAATAAATCTTAAATTTCAGCAAACTTTCAGAACTTGAACTCTAAGCGTGTGTAATACTACTGCATAGAAACAGACTTGAATGAAAGGAAATCAAGCAAACAAAATAAAACAACAACAAAAAATACGAAAATCTAATAACCTAACAAGAAAATGCAGAAGAGGCAAGATCACAGATCCACAACAACTTTTGGCCCGTTCTGTAAAACAAAATTTTTAATCTCCTTGCTACTTCAACAAGGTTCTAGTCCAGCATTATTTTCCAGTTATACTCTTTATTGGCACCATGCATGAAAGAAGGCAGTGAGGGTTGGCATATTTTCCAGTGCCCCGAGTGATTGTCCTCCACCGCCAGACACATGGCGCAGTAAGGACATGCCCGCACTCGGCTGATGTGATCCTCATAGGTCTTAAAAGGAGGCTTCCCTGTGAGTTGTCTAGTGCATGCATCCAGACTTCCGGAGTGCGCGACAAGCATGACGTTTCCTCCTATGGATATAGAGGTAAAACTTGTAAAGTAAAGTTCCTTCAAAGCCATGAGGCCCATAGAGCCGGAATTTATCTCGGTTTCGGTAGCGTGAAGCAGAACAGATGATTTTTACTTCATCTCCTAGACAGGACGCTAGTCTGTCATAGGTTTTCTTCCCCGGCAGAATATGCCGGTACGCAATTCGCACCTGGGTGGGGAGAGGAAAAATGGTGTAAAGTGTCTTTCCTAAGGACACA
>JBDFRD010319634.1:0-10394 GCA_039654405.1 Bullina lineata | reverse complement strand
CTTCAGTTCACTCTCTGTGTTCCTTGGGTCACTTCAGTTCACTCTCCGTGTTCCTTGTGTCACTTCAGTTCACTCTCTGTGTTCCTTGGGTCACTTCAGTTCACTCTCTGTGTTCCTTGGGTCACTTCAGTTCACTCTCCGTGTTCCTTGTGTCACTTCAGTTCACTCTCTGTGTTCCTTGGGTCACTTCAGTTCACTCTCTGTGTTCCTTGGGTCACTTCAGTTCACTCTCCGTGTTCCTTGTGTCACTTCAGTTCACTCTCCGTGTTATTTAGGTCACTTCAGTTCACTCTCCGTATTCCTTGTGTCACTTCAGTTCATTCTCCGTATTCTTTAGGTCACTTCAGTTCACTCTCCGTATTCTTTAGGTCACTTCAGTTCACTCTCCGTGTTCTTTAGGTCACTTCAGTTCATTCTCCGTGTTCTTTAGGTCACTTCAGTTCACTCTCCGTGTTCTTTAGGTCACTTCAGTTCATTCTCCGTGTTCTTTAGGTCATCTTCAGTTCACGCTCCGTATTCCTTGTGTCACTTCAGTTCAGTCTCCGTGTTCCTTGGGTCACTTCAGTTCACTCTCCGTGTTCTTTGGGTCATCTTCGGTTCTCTCTCCTGTTCTTTAGGTCAGCTTCGTTTCTCTCTCACTTCTTTATTCTATATGTCCTGTTAAAAAAAAAAGCAGATGAATAATAACAGTCAAATTATACTTGGACACTCAACAAACCCAGTCTAAGTCTGACGGATTTCATATGAATATTTTGTTTTATTTCGTTGCATGAGTATAAATAAATGTTAAAAAAGGGACATGCCGCGGTCCTTCAGGGTATCTGCCATAGAATCACTCCAGTGTCGTCTTGGTCTATAATAAATAACACAATCAAGTGAAATAAATGACACTTACAGGTTGTACATCATAACGTGATAAAATGAGCAGCACCAAATATATCACAACGAGATAAAAAAAATGACTCTTTAGACACTACATCTCAAACACTGTGTACATCAAAATTCTTTCAAGTAAGAGATATTAACCTTTTGATTGCCAGCTATTTGTCGCTGAATCCTAGTAAAACAAAAAAATTAAATTAAATATAGTGAGAAGACTTGATTTAAAAATAAAGTTGTTCAGAATTCTTGTTGGTAGTTTTAGTGTGGAAAAGAAGTGGGCGTGATGTTAATCAATAATTAGGATTCAGCGAAGGAACACCATTAATATTGGCAATTAGCTTTGCTTTTCCACTATCGGTGAATTTGGCAGTGAAAGTGTTAAGTACAGCACAATTTTATCAAAGGACAATTCTTTAAAATAAGCGACATGAAGTACTTTACAATTCTATAAAATAATCGACATTAAGTACTTTACAATTCTATGAAATAAATAAGCAACATTAAGTACTTTACAATTCTATGAAATAAATAAGCAACATTAAGTACTTTACAATTCTATGAAATAAGCGACATTAAGTAAATCCTTATTTAGTTGAATAAGCAACAATAAATTATATCAGCCTCTAATCTCAGTGAAATAAGTAGATCACACTTGCTGAAATAAGTGACAATAAATACATCTTATTCACATTAAGCATATGACAGTGCTTCACAATGTACATGAACAATACTTTGGAATAAATGACACCAAGAACTTCATTATTTGGTGAAATAAGTGATAAAAGGTACACTACAATGACATCAAATGAGCAATGCTATGTATGTCACAATCCTGTCGCATTCAGGAAAATAAGTAAATCATAAAAAACATTAAGTGCTTCTTAATGCTATCACATAATTGACAATGCCACAAGAGATCAAATTAACAACACAAAAAGAGCAAATCACAATTCAGTAATTATATTCACACTTAATACATCAATACCTGGTCAAAGAAGCCATACCAAGTATATCACTTTCTGATCAAAGAAACAAATGACATGATCAAATAAGTAACACTTAGTGCATGATTCTGTCAAATATGCGACACTTAGTGCATCACAATCCAGTCACACAACATAATGAATGAACATAAC
This sequence comes from Bullina lineata, assembly GCA_039654405.1. Lineage (NCBI taxonomy): Eukaryota > Metazoa > Mollusca > Gastropoda > Bullinidae > Bullina > Bullina lineata. Next base: position 8,376 of record JBDFRD010319634.1, on the reverse strand, counting down.
ATTCCATGGAACAAATTACACTAAGAACATTGTACCTGGTGGAATAGGCATACAGCACTGGGACATCAAAATCTCAAATAAGCAAGGCTAAATATAAAGCAATCCTGGGAAATGTACATCATAACCCCCATCAAATAAGTGACTAAGAAAGCAACAGTCAGATACACTATACTTATTACATAATCCCATCAAATAAGCAACATTTCATTTACATCAATTCCGCCAAATAAGCAACAATAAGTAGCCCACATAACAGTTGCATGAAATATAAACTATGTCACAATCTCTTCACATAGGCACACTGAGTGCATTTTCTGGTGAATCAAGCTCAATAAGTACATCATTATACCAATTAATGATACAATGTAAATCACAATACACGGAAATTAGAACTCAGGACATAACAATAGTATGAAGTAACTGACTCTTACATATTATGTCAATCTGGTCAATTAGATACTGCATAATACATTACTATCAGGAGGAAAATATATTAAGCACATCACTCACCATCAAAGTGACACTAAGTAAGTATAATCCGGTGACTATACTATCAAATAACTGACAAACATGCTATATAATAAAGTCAAGTTTACAACAGTAAGTTCTGGTATGTGTCAGCCAATCAAATGACCATCACTATAAACATGATAATCCTGTGAAATAAGCAAAACTGAGCAACAATTCTACCAAAAAATATACCAAAAAACATAAATAAATAAATGACACTACGTATGTCACAAACCCACTGAAATATGCAACATTTAATCCATTACTTTCGGTCAAAGAGGCCCACATTGTACATCACTGTCTGGTTAATAAGAATATTATAATTTGGTGAAATAAGTGCTACTAAGAATCTTTCAATTTGATCAAATAAACCACACTTAAAACATTACCCTATCAATCAAGACAAGACACATACATCATAATACAGTCAAATAAAATATGCCAAGTACACCATAATCTGATCAAATTGGCAGCATTGAGTACATCTCAATTTAGTGAGACAATACATCACAGACCTATCAAATTAGTGACGCTATGTACACCAAAATCTATTCCAATGAGCCACATAAGTAGCTTACACCACAACCCCATAAAATAACCAAGACAAAATATTATCTCTCTCTAGTCTCAGTGACACTGAGCACATCAGTTTGTGAAATAAAAGATAATAAATACATCACAAACTTATTAACTAGGTGGAAAAAACACATCACAATTTGGTAAAATAAGCAACACCGGGTACATAACAATGCCTTGGAATCAGAGGTACTAACAACATCACTATCTAGGGGGAAGAAAAAAATAACGACAAGTAGTAAATCACAATTTCAACAAGGCCAAATACACCTCAATCCTGTTAAATAAAAGTATATCAAAATATCACCACCGAAGTGACATCTTATTAAACCACATTTACATATAGGTTAAATAAACAATTGTAAGTACATACAACACCATTGTTGATATGTTTATCACAATCTGGTCAATTTAAGCAAATCAAAATCGCATGAGAAAAGTGACACTAAATACCTCAGAAGTCAGTTTAATAAGCAATACTAAATTACAATGAAGGCTTACATCATTTCTAGTTAATTAAACAACAATATGGACACAATTATCCCAAGTGTTTGACATGTTTGTAATATGTCACATTGGTAACAATTTTGTCCTCCTGTGTAACACCACTAATGTGACAGTGGGAGCACATCTCCATCCTTTTCTAATCCAAAGAAACACTGTGTCATCTCTTCAGACCTCTGATGAACGAACACTTTTGGAAGACCATCAGATGGCAGCCTTTCTCTAAATCACTGGTGTCCCACCTGACCAATTCAGGAAAAAATATTGACACCCACTTGACTTGACTTACTTATGCCTCTGTATCCCCGGAGGAACATAGGGCCAAAGCAACACTTTTCCATCGGATTCGGTTTGGGGCATCTTTCTTTAGCTTTGTCCACGACATGCCAGCAGTCTTGATTTCTGCCTCCCACACCTGTAACATATATATTTGTGCATGTATATAAGTCTACATGAATATATGAATACACAGATATACATACAAGCATATTTACAAATGCCAGCACACACAAATACAAGCATGTACATATGCCAGTACACACAAATACAAGCATAAACACAGACAGACTAAGCAACATTGACATTCTTACTCAACAGCATCTCTAGTCTTGTGCCAGGGAGTAACATTACTCAGACACTGAACGCTTTTCACTTCAAAATTTACCTCTGAAATGTTCTCCCTCCTTTCACACTAGATTACTAATGGATTAAAGCATAAAAAGTAACACTTGAACACAACAATATCCCAAGTAACTTGTTTTTATTTTTCACAATATGAGCATGAACCAAAATATGGTTCACAACGACAATCGTTGACAACTTACGGAAAGTCTAAAAAGTCTTAGCCTGACAGTTCTATACTATTGAAACCACTCCTGACCTAAACCAATGGAAATCCAGCTACCTTGTCTCATCATCAATGTATCTTCTTCAGGTTTGGCTTCTACCTTCTTTTCCCTTGTGAATTCTCATCTTGTGCCAATCTTGTGAAGAAGAGGCTTTCCTAAAATGTGGTCTATTCTTTTAAATTTCCTCTTCCTGATCTCTTGATTGATGGGCATTTGTTTTTGTTGTTTTTTCCTCTTGAATTCTCATTTCAAATGCCTGGCATACTCATCTGGGAATACATAGCAGATATCAGAAATGTAAGACTGCAGTTTGCCAGCTATGCTCTGGTGACTAAGTTTATGAGTCAGAAGGATAAGACACTGAAGATGAAAATAGGAACCTTAGACATAGGGACAGTGACAGGCTCAGAAGTTTATAGGTGAGAGTGGATGGCAATGTCCACACCTAATCATGAACTTTTTTTTACATGAGATAAACGAAGCAAAAAAAAAAAATATACATATGAATTCATATTCAAAGATTTGAAATACAGATAAAAACAACAACTTGCATATCCTGTGAAAAAAACTGCAAGACAAAAACCACTGAGTTTTTAATGAGATAAACAAAAGTAAAACAAACAAAAAATACACACAAATTCTTTCTCAGCTATCTGAAATACATTTACAAAAAAACTTGCATATTCTGTGAAAAAAAACTCAACACCAAACTACTTATCTTTAACGAGGCAAATTTAAGTAAAAAAAAATACACATATCTGTCATCTGCAGTTTTTGCCAAATTGGGGCCTAAAATTTGTCAAATTTTGGCCCCCCAAAAAAAAAAATCAGAAAATTTGCCAAAAGGGCCCACATTTGTCAAAAACATTTGGCGGGCAGAATTAAGCATCCCAGCAAATATAAACATGCTATATGGAAAAATAAATGAAAAAGACAATTTATAGTGAACGGGGGCAGCCTTTATTATTTACATCACTGTAACACAGATACTCTCAAACTTTCAGGCAATCACACTCTCTCAAACACACACACTGTGGAACTAGAACTCACATTTACACTGGCAAACACTCAACTCACTCAGCCACACACACTCCCTCTCATTCACAACACTACCACTATTATCAGACTTTCACACCTACATACTTACTCAAGCACACACTCTCTCTCTCACACTCATCAAAGGACTAGTTTTCCTTTATGCCTTCTGAAAGACAAAACAAGATTGTATAAGAAAAAACTCCGTTCAACATCAGCTGACGAGCATGTTGAGAAGGCGTACCGGGATGCCAGTGCTGCGAGAGCAGGAACATGATCCGCCGCAGACTTCCAGAAAACAGTCAGATCAATGTTCCCAGTAATGGACTCTCTCACGGCACTGGGCCACAGTTTCTCAACATATCTCATCAACTCATGCTGGGGAAGACCCTAGAGCGATGTAAACAGAAGTTGAAAAACAGGAAGACAGGAAGTAGGCTAATCAAGTAAGAAATTACTATTACTCAGTGAGTAGATTCCCTTGGAGTTTAGAGTTTAGGCCTATGCAAAGCTGTAACATTTCTGTTTTGCACTTTTTTTTCGCTATTTTTTGCCAAAATTTGTCAAGATTTGCCAATTTTGGGGAATTTGTCAAATTTTGTCATTGGCCCTATTATTTGCGGCTAAAAAAAAAAACCCATATGAATTCACACTCTGCAACATGAGATGCAGAAAAAACTGTACATTTCCTGTGAAACTAAAATCGAAACCCCATTTAAAACTTAAGTAAGAAATGATGAATTCATACTCAACTATCAGTAATGAGGATAAAAGCTCATATTTCCTGTGAACGAAAAATCACAAGACAGTCATACACAAACTGACATTTAAAGCATAATTCACAAAATGCTCCCAAAGTCAAACACAACATCAACATTCAATCCTGCACAAATACAAATAGTAAGTAAAACTAAGTTAAACATAAAGATATTCATGGCATGAAGAACAAGATGCACAGTAATAATACCCTTTTTTTATATAGATAGGGAGCATGATAAAGACTTACCAATGGAAAAAAGGGATGGTCAAGCTCCTCTTCACACGAATGTGCCAGAAAAAAAATACACATTCATACTCAGATAGATCTGTCTGTAAAGTACACAAAAGCTTACCTCAAATTTTCTGTGAAGAAAAGCCACACCATGAAACATAGATTTTATATGATGAATGATATTTAAAACAATTCATTCAATGCTCAACTCTTTATAAAACACAATGTCAACATTTAACTTTAGACTGAATACAAGATCGTTTCAGGGAGTGTTTTTAAAACACACATACAAAAAATATTAAGTTACTCATAAAAAAGCAAAGTAATTAATTACATAAAGAGCAAGAGGGAAATTAATAGCAAAGAAAAGGATGACCAAGCTCCTCGCTCCTCTTCACAAGAATGTGTTGACACCCGAGGTTTTGAAAAAAAATGGAAACAGTAACAATCAAAATACAAATTGCCAAAAACGCTACACCAAACAAAAATTGTGATAAAAAAGAAAAAAAAAAACAGCAATAAACAAAATACTTACAAATGGTAAACATAGGTGTTCATAGCTAGCTACGCCAAAAGGACAAAACAAACAATAAGGCTAACTATTCCCCCCAAAAGTGTGGTTTGTGTATATTTCAAAATGACCAAATGTAAACACTTAACAGTATGACTTGATTTCTTTGTTTAGCGTTGCTGACTTAAGAACATATCAAACTTTCAGCAGCATATAGCCTACCATAATGCAACACATCTGTAATGGTAAAAAAAAAATTACACTTCCTGTAAAAGAAAAATCACAATAAAAATCACATTAAATATAGCATTAAATTTAACTTAACATTAACAACATGATTAACTAAATGACCACCCCTCTATTAAACACTTTATAATCAATATTCAACCTTACAAAAATACAAAATCCTTGCAAAGTTTCTAAAATAACACTGCCTTAATCTTGGCTCATTGTGCAGCAAAGGGCCGCAACAACACCTCTCCACCACACCCATGTCTGTTTTGGCCTCCCTCTTTTTCTTTTCCCTTGCAGGTTCAACTCTAGTGCCTGCCTGGATATAGTGATATAAAATAACACAAACAGTAAACAATCATACATAATAAATCAATGAATCATGAAAAGCCAGAGGGAAAGCACTATGGAAAAAGACAGCCATATACTCTTTTTAATAATACTGTCGGAAATACCAAATACTTACAGAAAGACAAAAAAAAGGAAAAAGGAAAGCAAATATTTAAAAAAAAACAGCAGTAATAAACTAAAGTAAAAAATAAAATATTAACATATAGAGCCATACTATATATATAACATAAAAATTACAACAATAAACCCAGATTAATAGACAATTACTTAACAACAATAAGTATATAAAAAATTACACAATCTGAAACAAATTCCTGGCCAGGAAAAGAATGGTGCAGAGATGAAAAGACAGCACAGCTTCTCATTGTAATAATGTGCTCAATAACCTGAAGTAACACAGTCAATTCTTACATAATGATGCACTTATTTCCAGTCGCGTAAAAGGAACACAACAAACATAGGTGCCTAACTGTGGATAAGAAACATGATTATAGCTTGTTTCAAACTTACCCATGCAAGTTTTTCTTTCTTTCTTACCAATTAACCTATTTGATTGTGTAGTCAATGTTAACCAATTTATCTTCACAGTAACATATTTTTGTGGGTTTATATTATTACTGGATAATAAAAATTCTTCCCTTAAAGCTCTTTCGATAAATATTGTTAACTGGTAGAAATTCAACCCATCGACTTCTTTCAGTTATCACAAGTAAACAAATTTCCTTTAATTAATTTGTTCTAAACCTGTGCCATCGTGATGCAAAGTCCAACCTTTTTAATTATAAAGTTTTATAAATATTTCCATGTGAGCACGTTCTGCAGCAATTATATATTAAATTTTATGAAATCATGTGTTTAATCTCATTTTGTAGGAGTGAGATCATGCAAGGGCAAGAGAGAAGCAAAGAGAAGTTTCATTGAATGCTAAAGTGAGTTATTTCTCTTGTATTCTTGTGTAAGTTTTGTGAACACCGCTGCAGTATTGGTTTCGGTACTTTGTCATTTACTTTTTTCCAGTTTGTGAAAATAAATATATATATTCTGTTTTCAATTCTTGAAATTACTCATATTTAGGACATCTGCCAATTGCTTCATCTATGCTGACATGACCTGACTCTTGCGACTAATAGTTTTGCTTAAACACAAATTATTGTTGCTTTACAAACACAAATGATAGTGACTGAACAAAGTGAGAAAAGAAACCATTTCAAATTGCTAAAATAAATTATTCTCTATGAAAGATAATATAAGAAGGGATCAACAGGCATCTCATGTTCTACTTATGCCAAAATCATGAATGAGTTAGACAAAAAACTGAAAATTATTACACACAAGGAATGCGTTTTGAATCCTCACCATTTTATGAGCATGCAAACTGTTGGATATTCAGAGAAGACAAATCATCACTCAAAGTGCAATAGACAAACCAGATCAAGACCAGATAAATGTTGCCAGTTCATGTCATCACCAATCAGGACTGGCATCCATCTCAGGTCATGTCTGCACATCAAACATGCACATTTCAGAAATGGATACTGATTTTGAGAACTTAATCTTCCCTTTAATGTCACGATGGATGGAACTGATTAAAAATGTTAGAAGCCATTATTTTATCCAAGTAATGGACAAGAAACTGCTTCATGCTACAAATTATCCTATGAACGTCTTCAGACTGTTGCCCACTGAAACAAAGAGGAGCTACATGTATGACCTGAAAGTACGTCTTTCATCATCATTATGAACCTGTTACACCAATATTGGTGTGTAGGCAGCAACAAAGCTCCTCCATTCCAGCCTGTCCTTCACTAGCCTTATTAAGGATCCCCATGTTTGTCCGATAGCCTTCATTTCACCTTCCACTGTCCTTCTCCATGTTGTTTCAAATTGATGATGCTGTCTTTGCATCCCATTCCAAACTCAAAGGATGATAACAGAAAAATGTCTTAAGCACATTAGTGGGGGACTACACATTGAAAACTCTGGAACCAGCTATACAAATTTTTCAAAGGGATGCAGTGAAATAATATGAGTCTAAGGTGGATCAAAGATAAAGCAGAGATGAGTCTGTTACTTCCATTTTTTTTCATCAATACTCCCATACTTATCTCCATACAGTTATAAATATATCAAACCATATTTTATTATTTTTCCATGTTGCATCCCATACAACGTGGTTGCTGATCATCACAATCATTGAAACTCTCACATTACCAATCAAACTTGCAGGAACATGTATCTATATCAAAAGTAATATTTTATACTGACATTTCAATGGCATCTTCTAAAAATTCATAACCATTTCTAAGTCTAAGTCTTTGTAACAAAGTATCGTTCTGTCATCTGAAATTGCGTCAGATAATAATTTATGCGCTCAGCACAAATTTTTCATCATCTATAGAATTCTTGAAAAATTCAGCCTCATGAGAGAAAACATTCTATGTTCAGGTTTGGCGTAAAGGATAAATCTCACTTAGAACGTTTTTAGATGTAGACAAGTGCAGGACGGTGATGCCTACGCTCATCCTTAACCATCATTTTGAAAATGAAAGGTAAAAAAGTTGGCTTTGCAGTTGACTTTTGACTTTGCTTGATGATTTCCCTTTCACAAAGGACAGGTCTTAACATTATTTGCAATTAAGATAAAGACATAAAAAAGTAATCCTGTTTTTGAAGAAATAGAATCAAAGATTTGTCAAAGAAGCATAATTGAAAAGTATAATCAAAGGCAGACATCAAGGCAGGAAAAAAATAAGAGCAACATTCACCAAGCTACAAGAAAATGGAAAGCAAAAATACATATCTCTAGGAATCAAGCCAAG
>JBDFRD010319414.1:0-10394 GCA_039654405.1 Bullina lineata | reverse complement strand
TTTTTTGTTTTTTTTTCCAACCTTCCCCCCCCCCCCCCCCCCCCCCCTGTGGATTCCTTCAGTTCAGTGATTGTCTTGTGATGTTACTCGGATGCTTCCTCAAAGTCAAAGTCAATCTAATCCCACTTTCTCTTTCTAATCTTTTCTAAAGAGAGGTTTCCTTTCTTGGGCAGCTTGAACAAATAGCCCGTCTTCCATTCTGCAGTACCTGCTCCTGTTCCCCATATTATCAAGATAGGCTTGCTATTACTATCTCAACATATTATTTTCCCAGTCAGTCCCCGGTCTTCATTAATTTTTGTATGGAATTTCAAAGAGAGTAAATCTTTATTGTTTTATTATATGTACATGTATTATCAATAGACAAACATTACATCGTGTTGATATGATTTGCAGTAGGCCCTAACCGGGACGTTCTTACTAATCTGTACGCCTCGGCCCTAACTGATTCTGTCAAATACACAAAGTTCTTTCTCATTATCATGTCAAGGCTGTTACTGGCGTGTTGAGAAAAAGATGTGCACGGCCTCAGATTTGAGGTTTGCACCGGTACGTTTGTGACGTACAGCATGAGCTGCAAGTGAACTAATGACTTGGTGAACTTGAGTGCGTATAGTATCAACCTTGACCTCTGTTGTCGGCAAGTTGAGAGGAAATAAAGCTAAATTTTGCATTTCGTTTCCTTTCATACAGTCACGTTTTGGGGTTTACATTTTACACTTAGCCCAATGCGTTTAAAAAAATGTGTCAGAAAAAAACACCGAAAGGCGGACGCAGATTGCAGATCATCCCTCTCCTCATCTCCCACCGGGAAATACAATGTATCACGAATAGACAACTCGTTGATGATTGCTACAGAAAATACGACAGACAGTAACACTAACTTCGCTACCGCCTCTGTTATCTTTTATTCTTATCACAGTGTTGACCCTGGTCATTATATAGACCTCTCTAGATCTAGATCTAGATCTATGAGAATTGAGGAGTTGCGCGCCAGCGAGAGTCTCCTCTCATTCATATTATATTAATACTGATGTGGGCGGTCTATTCTGGACTCGTACTCATACACACTAGACCTAGATCTACACAGTAGTAGGCTGGGTCGAGACCATTCCGCCAAGTGTCCCAAAAGCCAGTAGAAGCAAAATCAAGTGAAGGTAGATCTAGATCTAGATCTAGCTTTATCACTTTATGTAAGATTGGATACTTTATACTGTTTTGCTGTAGATGTAAATTAAGTCAGGAAAGATATATCCGGTGCCCTCACACACAACAAAGGCAGTATTTTATAACATTTTAGACTTTAAACATAGAAACAGTTTGTTAAAATTGATATAATTCACTATCCCTTGCACATGTTCACGAAAAAAGCATGATTATAAAGGAAGTGTATTCGTCCTCAGCCTGCCGAGAGCGAATACCGGCTTATGCAGCCTTGACATATGCCAAAACCGGAAGTTGAAAGGCCTTGTCTGTTCCTTATTCCGGGCCGAGGACCAAGGTAGACGAGTGATTTTAAAATGGCGGCTGATGGTGTTGACATGCATGTCTGCCAAGAATTTATCACTGGGTGATAGTGGTTGCTATGGTGAAGAAGGTGGTGAAAGTTGCGGTGATACTGTAGTGAAGATGGTTTTAGGAAGTAGCTGCTCAAGTGAAGATGATGGTGATTGTGGTTGCTGTAGTGAAAATGATGCTGATAGAAGTTGCTGTGGTGAAGACCATGGTGATAATAATTGCTGTCATGAAGATGATGATGATTTTGATATTGGTTGCTGATGGTGATTATGATGATGATTGCAGTTGCTGTCATGAAGACAATAGTGATAGAAGTTGTTGTCGTGAAGATGATGGTGATAGTGACAGAAGTTGCTATGGTGGAGATGACGATGATTATAGTAGTTGCTGTGGTGAAGACGATGGATCTAAAATCAATCAGGTCAATGATCTTTGTCTACATTTAAGTTTAAGTTACAATAGATGAAAACCAAACCCAGGTTCAGGTAAAGATGACAATAGATAGATCATAATCATTGAAATAGAATTCAGTTGTGTGCAAAACGAATTGGGACGTAAAACTACTATACTGATGATAGTACAAAATGGAAAATGAAATAAAACTGCTTGTAGATCTAATATTCTATGTAATTGATCACCGAGCGATTTTTGCTTTCAGTCGGTATGCATTCACTGTGGACAGGTTGTGGACGTATACGGTGGTATTCGCTCTCGGCAGGCCAAGGACAAATTCACTTACATATATAAAAGCTAATATTATAATGATAATATTTAGATCTAACTGTAATGTCAAACGTACAATCTAACATATCTGCAGATTTGATAATCCTGCCAAGTCTTTTTCAGATTCAGCACACAAATTTAGAATATTATGAAACAACTCATAATTTGTCTTTACAGACCATTCATACCATCTCTTTTGTCATCTGTTTTCATGCTTTAGAGTTAAAATATGTATTTAAATATAATTATGTTATAAATTTGATGTTTTATTACTATGAATGTACAAGTACAGTTCCAGCAAAATTATTAATTTTAAATGAAACCTACCCTCTCTGTTGATACCATCACATGAAATGTTGACATTCATACTTGCTTTCCTCTCTTAGTAACACTGACTTATAATGTACACCTTCAAGTTCTAACAAAAAAGTGGCATTTTGGATCTATCCAAGCATAATATAACATCTTTCCCCCATATTTTCATATTGTTTCAATAATTTTATTGACAGAGGCTGAGCAGCAAAATGGTGTACTTAGACTACAATGCAACGACACCACTGGCTCCAGAGGTGATAACATCAATCCAGCATTCTCTGTCTGAAGCATGGGGAAATCCTTCAAGCACGCATGAAGCAGGCAAGTTTGTACAGAGGTTATAAGTACAGGTTGATTTTTTTTCAAAGTTTCTCTAAATACATTCTGAATTAAAGATTTCCAAATTGGATTGTTTTCATTCATATACCATTGAAAAGAAAGCAATTAAAAAGAAAGAAAAAGTGAAGGAAGAAACATTTTTTAAGCATCCAATGTAATGTGAAATTTTGTTCTCACGTATTCGAAGAAAATACTACTGTGAAGTTTAAGCAATAAATCTATACAAGTATTTTAAAATGTAGGTAGGAGAGATAGTTGACATGAAGCAAAAAGAAATAGGAAAATTCTGTTTAAAATATGTTATAAACAATGTGTCTTTTCACATATTTACTTAAGGTTTTCTATTTTTCTTGTGCATCATTCAAAATAAAATCTTACCCAAAAAGTACAGCGCAATTTAATTTTGTTTTATTACACAGTGTCTGCAGGTACTAAAAAGATTCCACCTTTCCTACATTGATAACAATGGTCCTAAAGGAATTAGGAAGAAGAGAAGAAGTTTGAGGATAATAAAACTGAAAAAGAAACAATATAAATGCTGCTCAGTAGTTGTAAAGCAGGCATGGTATATCTAGACCTAGAAAAGGAACTTCCCTGTTGAATTATAAATGCACTGTAAGATGAAGAAGAGTTGGGATAGCTGACAGGTAGGCCATGGAAAAAATTCAACAAACCATCATGTTTAAAAAAAATAGTTACTATGAAATGAAGGTTATGTTTCGAAATGTATGTCTAATAGTAAAAAAGAACATTATTGTAGTAAACATTAAATGTGCACATGACAAAAATAACTGTACATTTGTATCTTTCTCTTTTGTAATTGGAATGCAATCTTTGTTTGGGTACTGTTGGTGCTCTTAGTTAGATATATGTATAGTACATGAAAAGTGTAGAGCAACTTTTCATGTTCTTACAGATGTAATTGGAGATATATACAGGGTCCGTACGCGAGTCTTGAAGTCTTGAAAAAGTCTTGAAAATCAGATGGTTTATTTAAGACGAAAAAGTCTGGAAAAATGGCCATTTTTTTACTAGAACGGTCGGAGGTCTTGAAAAAGTCTTGAATTTTGCAGTAATCGCCGATAGTGGGCGGTAGGAGTGGCACTCTGACAGTCGTGAAAAAAATCGGCAAAGCTGCGCCCGGTTCGCTGTTGACAAAACCAAATCGCGCTCCCAGTAAACAGGTTTCTTTCGTGTGCTTTGTACTAAATTTTCTTCAGGTTCTGCAGCATGCAAATTTAGTGTAATGTAAATGTAACTGACATGTGTCAGTTCTCAGTTGTTACGCGCTGCAAATAGTTTCCCGTGGTGGTCTTGAATTTTGTTTTTGCAGTCTTGAAAAGGTCTTGAAAAAGTCTTGAATTTTGTCTTTTCATGTTTGTATTAACCCTGATATAAGCACCACATTTGTTATGCCGAGTTATGTGTCATGCAAGGAGAGGCTTGAGTGTTTTTCTCATTCCATGCAGGTGTGAAGGCAAAAGCAGTGATCGGTGCAGCCAGGAAATATGTCGCCGCTATGATCGGTGCTAAACCCACAGGTAAGAATGATCAAAATAGTAAAGTAAAAAAATAAAATTCCTTTAAGACCTATATGGCCCACTGAACTGGAGTTTATCCTGGTTTCAGCATCATGAATGAAGTGGAACATATTATTTTCAAATAATCTCCTGGTTTGCTCGTAGGTACTGCTGTGGTTACAAATCCAGCTCAGCTTGAAACTTATTTAATCTTGCTAACATTCTGCTGTATTCCACATTTTATGATATAGAAAACAGGTAGATATTGTATGCTTTTTCTTTGTAATAATCAGCCGTTGTTACTTGTCATCCACAGATATTATATTTACCTCAGGAGGAACGGAGGTAATTAATGTGAATTTTATACACATCCAGTATTATTGTTTCATTTAAAAATGAACACTGCTTGTCTCTGTTCAAATCCCAGGCTTTTAAAAAGATTTTTGATTGACTAAATACTTTCAGATCTCTATACAATTGCAATAGCCATGAAATTGAAACATGCAATACTTATATACTTAAACCAAATACACTGCATAAAACAAAGTTACAGACTTGATGTCAAAACAGAAAATAAGTTGAAGATTTAAATGAGAAAAAAATCGTATTCAGGCTTGCTCTATGAATATTTCAGGTGTCTTTTTCCTCCTTCTCTTGTTACAGGGCAACAACTGGATTCTCAGAATGGCCATAGACCACTTTAACAAAACATGTTTACTGGATTTAAATGGATTTGAGAAATCCAGTGTAAATGGTGCAGCCAATAAACCCCATTTCATCACTTCCAACATTGAACACGATTCTGTGAAACTTGTGCTGGAACAGTTTCAGAAACAGGGTTTAGCTGGTAAGCTTTGTCTAAAAAATCTGACTTAACTCCATTGTTTTGTTCCCCTTGTTCTACTACATATCAGTGTTTTCAATTTGAATCAATTTGTTTGGGGGTTTTTTTCTGTCTGTTAAACTTCTTTTGCAGACTAGATATTTATAAGTAAAATTATAATGATTACTAATCATAGGGTTGTGATACCTACAAGAGTTGAGAAATAAAAGCAAGCAGCTTATTTTTCCTTTTTTTTTTATTACAATGTTAGGAAAGTATTTGTAATCGTGTCAGAATGATATTTGATGCTGATTTTATTCCAGTGCTTTCTCTGTTCACATCACACAACATTCTAATTTTATACTCGTATTCATTCAGCCTCTGACTCCTCTCTCTCTCTGCCTCTCCCTCTCTGTCTCTATCTCCTGTCTCTGTCTCTGTCTCTCTGTCTCTCCTTCTCTTCCTTAGAGCAAATATTTTATCTCGCGTGTAGCTCCGTCTTAAGGGTTACATCTCCTACAGATGTTACATTCGTACCTGTTCGACAATCAAGTGGATCCGTCAGTGTTGAGGACATCATATCTGCTGTTCGTCCGACCACTGTCATGGTAACAATCATGCTGGCTAACAATGAAACAGGTGTTTTGCAGGTAAAACACAAAATGATGACTGCTTGATTCAATTTGTGTTTTAGAAAATACGTATAGTTGTCAGACAATGTAATTATTGCTTCTTGAAGAATAACAAATATTTATAAAGTTTTATAACAATGCTCTCATTAGTCAAGTACACAATAATTTTTGTGTACTCATATGAAGGATAAGTATTCATGCATTTTAAGTGCCTATGAATTTAGTATTTCTTTGCTTGAAGATATATTTATGAACAAGAAAGTCCTGAAAAGTAGTAATTGTATGAAAGATTTTGTTACGTAAGTATAAATTGTCAGTAAGTGAAACACATTATTGAAGTTATGATTCAACAAATTCCATTCTTTTCTCTTTGACAAATCAGAATTCTTGACTATAATTTCTATCTTTTTCTGTTGGTTTGAATTTAAAAGACTAATAGCAGTGTATTAACATCTTCACAAAGAATTCACTGAAAGAGAATGGGAGGAGTGAGCCAGCAAGTGTCATTAAACCATCTCAATTACTTTGTGTTATAGGTATTAATTCTTCAAACATCCTGCTGCTTTCCTTTTATGAGAGAGAGGAAACAGCTTGTGTATTAACAGTATTATCCTTATCATCACAGCCTGTCTCAGACATCTGTAGTGCAATAAAGTCATTGAAGAGAGGACCAGGTGAAACTTCAAGGATACTGCTTCATACTGATGCTGCTCAGGCTTTGGGGAAGATAGCTGTAGATGTTGAAGACCTTGGAGTGGACTACCTGACTATTGTTGGTCATAAGGTAAAGCGTTTACTGGAAATAATTCTCTTTACTGCCTGAATGGGAAATTGTGAATGATTTTTCATTATAGCTGTTCTTTTGTGCTGTTGCAAAAGCTGAAATGTAAACATTTTACAGAGAGCTACCAATATTTAACAATTTTGATAGTAGCCTGCTGATCTGATTATTCAAAGGTATTGGATTACATAACAAAAACAAAACTATCTCAGTTCTGAAAGATAACTTAGAAAACGGGAAAATTTCTCAAGCTGTTTGAGAAATGAACGAAGGAGCCAAGGAAAGTGCTGGGTGTCCGATGCTACACGAATATCAAGTTTGACCTATTGAAATCTTGCAACTGACAACCCTAACATTAACATCTATAAGAGAATGTAATTTAGAACTGTTTTCTCAGCTTAACTTTTTAAAAAATAAATTGATCTCATCTCTTTGCTTTTCTACCTTAACACTTACAGTACTGCTAGTCTATATCGTGAGAATACCCTTGAATACCACTTGTTTCTTATTTCCCTTTACTTCCGTTCACTATACGTAATGTGAGCGACGTTTTATTAAGGTGCTGGCGATAATAGTCGCCATTGATACTCAAAAGCAATGGCAGGATCCGAGATAATTATCACAAACTGTACTGTGAGTGTTAACAGAATAATTGAGAAAACAAATGCAGGTTACATATTTTTCATTTTTAAATACATTTTCATCAAATAATTATGCAGTTTAACTGTAAAAAAAATATTTTCATCAAAACTTTTCCAATTTTCTTTACAGTTTTATGCTCCAAGAATAGGTGCCATATTTGCTTTAGATCCAAACCAGAACGTCCCTGTGTATCCTTTAGTCTATGGAGGTGGACAGGAAAGAAACTTCAGACCAGGGTAAAGTATATTCTCATTCATTTATTGTAATAAAAGATATTAATGCCTTTAAGGGCTTGAACATTTATTGCAAAATATTATTTTACTGATGAATAGTTAGTGGAGATGTTGTGGATAGAACATGGTTTATGGTTTGGTAAAATAATTGCAATTATTCTGTCATTTATAAGTAATTATATGAGATATTGTGGACAGTATTGCTAGTAACCATTATGTTTTCAGTGATTTCTAATTACAGAAGATGCTATGGAAAGTCCAATTGGCATTGTGTTGAAATGATAAGGCTGCAAGATTTGCAATCTGAAGGTTGTGTGTTCAAATCTTGCCAGACTTGATGTTGTCCTTAGGAAAAGCATTTTATATGATCTTTCATTTCCTTATTCAGGCGCAAATTAGATACTGACATAATATTCTGTCTTGGAAGTAAACTTACATCAGACTAACATCTTGTCTTGGAGGTGACCTAGTACTAGTTCCATCTGCTTTGCTTCATGTTTTTTAAACCAAGATATATTTCAGCTCTTTGAGTCTTCTTGGCCTTGAAGAAACTTCTTTTTTTTATGGGCAGTAGACATTTTTACATGGTGATGTAGAATATATTAATTTGTTGACATCCATTGATTTTGTGCATGAAGTTTAGTTTTGTAATTTTGTTAATGCTTCTAGCATTGTCAAGGAAAATGCAGAAATATCTTTACGAGTTCTGTATAGAAATATGTTTGTAAATTTTATAAGAATTGAAAGTATCATATTTGATGTGTTGAATCGTGAACCATGCTGAGTGACACATACCAGGTGACTTTTAAGCGCGGTGCTCATTAAAATCCTTAAATACCGAATCAAAGTCAGGAACTCTGTTATTTTATTTAAAAGTTATAAATGTTTAGATTATTGTTTTTGTTTATTAAACACTCAGCCTGGCTTAGTATCAACAACATTCATGAACATCTCATCTCTTCATTAAATTATATTATTTTGTCCTTTTCAGCACAGAAAACACACCAATGATTGCTGGTCTGGGCAAGGTAAATATTTGCACTTATTAAATATTTATCAACACATGACTGAATAAGTAGAAAGAGGTACAGCCATACATATCGAAGTGGAATTTTGCGTTTCCCTCGATGATAAGTTTCTAGATTTATCTTAATTTCAAGAAAGGGAACTTCTACAATAGGGAATCAAAGGCAATATCCACTTTCACCAGACCAAATACTATGAACAAAAGATAATGAGCAGTTAATTATGGAACATGCCTCTGATTTTACTGACTGCTGAACAGAATCTTAGCGTGAGATTTTATTAAGAGATTGTTCCCAGATATCTGTAGCATTTTATCTCCTTGATTCCTCAGGCTGCCGAGTTGGTTTGCAACAATCTAGAGAGGTACCAGGCCCACATGAAAGACGTTCGAGATTATCTGGAGACAAAGTTAATGGTAAGCTGGGTAATGAAGACATGTAATTGTGATATGGAAAGAAAGGCCTGAAAGACTTTAGTGTTTCCTATATTTGTTCTACTTTCTTACTTTCTGTCAATGTCGAGTTGGAGTAAATATATGTTATGAGAGCCTTTATCTTCCCAGGAAGCTGAAACTAGTAACTTCTGATAATTATACACAAAAAAAAGTGATAAGTAAAGGCTGCTGGGAGTCTGAAAATGCAATGATAGATGACCCACAAAAAACAGGTCGCAGAATAAGAGAATATTGGATTAAGACACTTTATCAGCTCATTGAATCACTTTTCCTTCAATGATTTTTTTCTTTTTTTTTTCTTGCAGCACGTCGTATTCTTTATCATTTTCTTTTGTACAAGTCTTTAATCCTCTTTCTCTTTTTTACTTTTATGCTGTGCTATCCTACCATTCCATGTCATTTCCACTTCTTCTCTGTGTGTCTTTGAACTTGAAGAAAGGAATTTTGATATGTTTTGTCCTATTCAGTAATGTCCATTTTATGTGAAGATCTCTTACTCTGTGTAACTCATTTTGTGTATCATTTATTATTGTATTTAGAAAAGTGACTTGATCAACTTGAATTCTGTAGAAGGTCTTATATTGTTTATAACATAGCTGTGAAAAAAAAGCACCCATTTAGAACATATTTCTGCAGCTTTAGAAAAATACCCATAACTTACTTGGTGTATTTGTTTTCAGGAAGCGTTTGGAAATTCTGTTACTTTCAATGGAAAATCAGATCAAAGCGAGCGACTTCCAAACACATGTAATGTCTCTTTTGTTGGGGAAGAGTTGAAAGGTATGTTCCTTATTTGTATCAGGTGCATAAATTTCAAAATCATATGTTTCTATGTATTATTATTATTAAATCATCAGAGGAAACAGATGTTGCACTGTGTTATTGGTAAGCACTTTCTGGATTGATTATATGCACAATCAATAAATTCTTTCCAGTTTTTAATTTGTCTTCATAAATAGACTTAATAGACTTCAGTGGAACAGAATTAGAAGGACTTAGTGAAAATGAAAATGAAAGTATTTCTGAGGATACTCTATGGTCATCAAAGTCTACTGTGTGCTGATTCTTCCATGGTTTCATATGCCTTTCCATTATGACAAGGTTCTGTCCATCCCATCCAGGTCATGAAATACTTGCCAGAACTCCATCTGTACAGGCTAGTGTCGGTGCTGCATGCCATGCTCAAGACAGGTAGGGCAGTTAGGTTTTGACTGTCTCTTTTCCCCACTCTGTGTTTGCCTTTTATACAGTGGAATCCTGATGTAACGAAATCGGATGTTACGAAATTTTGGTTATAAAGAAACGAAGGCCAGTCCCGTTTCACGTCCTCTTTATTCCTACTAACTGAAGTGCTGAAATAGCGAAATGCCAATTGCCCGATTTCGCTT
>JBDFRD010319413.1:0-21033 GCA_039654405.1 Bullina lineata | reverse complement strand
CATTGAGACAGTATCAAGTACCAAATTGTGACTGAGGTCACTTAGTATGAGTTCTAATGCTTGTATTTCACACTTTACCAATCAAAATTTGGCTTTACTTTTTTTTTGGTGAATTTTTTTCTGACCCCAATTTACAATAGTAAATAGCGTGAAGTAGATCTAGCCACTTCGGTACACATTTTTTACACACAAAAAATTAACAAAAACTCAGAAACACATTTGTAAGGTTTTCAAGTTTCTTTATTGACATATCATCAAGACAAAACATGTTTAGGAGCAAAATAACGATTCATTGTATCACAAATCACATTTCAATTTTTGTTAAGCTTTGTTGCTCATTTCTGTGGAATCCGCCTTAGGTCATTAGGAAAGACACACTTCACTCTTTCACTTTCAGTTGGGCATGCATACTGATTTTAAAGATGACTATGATAGAGCAGTTTACTGTGACAGTGTATAGTATCATCTGTTTCACTTCTTGCAATTAAAACTGAGGTAACCCATTTGGCTTTTTTGGTTTTAACCTCCGAGGAATTCATTTTATATTTCACACAATAAATTTATTGTTGATACGTTTGGTCCCATCTTGTAACGTCCTTCTCATGTGAAGCTCTCTTACTCTGTGTCACCCTTTGTGTGTCATTTATTTTTGCACTTTCAGCTTCACAGCTGCCCTCATTTTTTTCATTTTTAACTGTACTGCAGTTTAGGGACAAGAAAGTGGGTTTTTTTCTTATTAATAAAATGCTTGATCTCTAAGAGTAAAAAATCATTTTAAATAACATATATAACATTTTAAAATATACATTTTATTTTAAAAATAAAAATACGTGCTACTGCCCGTTCATATGTTTCATACGCACGGCATACACTACACAAATCGCTCACAACATGGTGGCTTGGAAAAAGCAATACCCTGTTGCAAGAATATCATTCAGTCATGATGGCAAAGTAATAATGGTGTCTACACAGCTCCCCCTCAAAACTGGCATCATGATGAGCTGAAACTCAGGCGGGCAAATTATACGGCCGGATCTCGATGCCATGGACGTTTGCTGAAATGGCAAAATTTGTCTCTTTTGGATAGGCTGTTCTTCTGTCTGGACATATGGTTGTCCTCGCAACTGAGGTTGTGCCGTTTCAACAGGTTGAGTTAAATCCGTGTGTGCCAGTTTAAGACAAGTGATTGTCACAATGTCTTCGTGTCCTCCAGTGATGAGACAAAAAGTTTTCTCATTACGTGAAATTACCCAGAATGGAATGTCGTATGGGTGTTGAAATGGTCCTCTGTGACAATCCCGACGAATAAAAACGAACTTTGCTTGCTTTAGGGAGTTTGGGACAGTTGATGGTGTGATGCCCCGAACAAAAACGAACTTTGCTTGCTTTAGGGAGTTTAGGACAGTTGATGGTGTGATGCCCCGAACAAAAACGAACTTTGCTTGCTTTAGGGAGTTTGGGACAGTTGATGGTGTGATGCCCAGGGTGGAGAAAGTTTTTTGACGAGTGATTGTAAGGATTTGTGACGAAGGTCGGTGTGGCAGTGGCGCTTGGGCTGACGGATCTCCTGGTACTGTCAATGTTTCCCCATAAACAATTTCTGCGGAAGAAGTGTTTGTATCATCCTTAGGCACCGTCCGTAGCACTAGAAGTGCTCCCGGAATTTTGTCGATCCAGTCGGGACTGACAAGGCGAGCTTTGAGCGAGCGATGGAACCGTTCTACCATCCCTTTTGCTTGAGGATGGTATGCCGCCGTTTGGTGTAAACGTATGCCTAGCTTACGCGCTACCTCATTCCAAATAGTAGATGTAAATTGTGATCCTCGATCTGATGACATGTCAAGGGGTGCACCAAATCGAGCGATCCACTTTTTGATGAGGGCTCTAGCACATTCTGCAGCTGTTGTATTATTGATGGGTATTTCTTCTGGCCAGAAGGTGCTTCGGTCGATGATTGTGAATAGATACGAATAACCCTGAGAGGGAGGCAATGGTCTCATCAGATCGACATGAATATGGCTGAATCTTTGTGTGGGGGCGCTTTTATCTTTTTAACTGGCGAGCGTGTATGCATCTAAATTTTGAAATTTTGGCATGCAATACTCTTTGGCCCACATAGACCTGCTTCTTTAATCCTTGCCAAATGAATTTTTCCGCCACGAGTTTAACTGTCGCTCTACGTCTGGGGTGTGAAAGGTTGTGAATGATATCAAAGACGCGCCGTTGAAACACATTAGGTACGATGGGGCGTCGTCTGCTGGTAGAGACATCACAAAGAAGTTTCTGTCCGGAATCTTCAAAAGGCACCAGTGTGACTTTGAAGCCCGTTTTTGATGTACTAAGGGCCTGAACATCGGTATCTTCTGTTTGCGTGTTTGCTATTGCTGCATAGTCTATACCGAGGACTACTTGGTTGAGAGCCAGCCTGGACAGGCAGTCTGCGACCACATTGCATTTCCTGGAAATGCGTTGTATTCTGTGAAAACTCGGATATAAAGGCGAGCTGGTGCTGTTGACGTGCTGTCCGTGGTTCTGAAATTTTAGACTTTGCATCCACTAATGACCTGTAGTCTATGAATGCAGTGAATGGTCTGCCTTCCAGAAAAAAATGGAAATGTCGGATTGCAAGGTAGACACCAAGGAGTTCTCTATTCTGTGTAACGAAGCTGTCTGCTGAAGAATGGAAGTGGTTGCCACGAATCATTGATGCGTTTTCTAAAATGGCTCCCACCGCTCGATCAGAAGTGTCGCTTTTGAGGGCGATTGGCACGTCTGTTCTTCGGTGTGTAAGCATCGTGACACGTGCAAGAATAGACTTACCGGAGTCGAAAACTGCTATCATATCATCTGTCCAGACGAGAGTTTTTTTTAAACCCTTCAAACCCTATACAATGGCTGAAGTAGTGACACTGCCTTTGGGATGAATCTATGGTAGAAATTCAGCATGCCAAGGAATTGTTGGAGACTTTTGACGTTGGCAGGTCTTGGAAATTCTTCTATATGACTTTTACTTTCGAAGGCAGAGGCATAGAACCATGTTTTGTAACCCGGTGGCCTAAAAAGTCGATCTCCTGCTGTCCAAAGAAACATTTCTCTACGAGTACAACTAGTCCAAATTCCCACGACCGACTGCACACAGTGCGAATGTCTTGTATGTGTTCTTCTTCAGAAGAGTTTGCCACTAAAATGTCATCTAGATAAACAAAAGCCTACGTTACACCTTGAAATACCATATCATTAGTCTTTGAAAAGCTTGGGCCGCGTTTTTAAGACGAATGGCATTCTTAGGGACCGAAACAGTCCAAATGGCTTGATTATCGCAGGCTTTGGTATGTCATCTTGGTGCATGGGAATTTGATGATATCCTCGGACTAAATTAATTTTGCTGAATATCATTTTACTAGAAAGTTGCGATGAGAAATCCTGGATGTGGGGAATGTGATAAAGGTTGGTGTTGTAGCGTCATTGAGGCGATGGAAATCTCCACATGGTCGCCACACTCCATTTGGTTTTGGTACAATGTGGAGGGGTGATGCCCATGAGCTGTTTGATTTCCTTACATACCCATTTGTTCCATTTCCATTCTTTTGGCAATGGCCAACTTGTTGGGGGCTAAACGCCGATCACGCGCATGAACTGATGGACCAGTGGTTGGAATAAGGTGTTTTACTCCATGTTTGATGTTTGCACAGGAAAAGGTGGGCTGGAGTATTTCCGGAAATTCTTTAGAATTTTATGAAATTTATCGTGCCCCGTTTCAATTGGTGCTAATTCGCCAATGGAGACTTCGCTTATTGAGCAGGGAGAAGATAAAATATGTATCCACCTCAATCAGGCGTTGGCCACGTAGATCCACAAGGAGATTGTGTTTGCGAAAAAATTGGCACCACGAATAGGGCGTTTAAGCGATGATGAGGTGTGCTTGGTACCTACGATTGTTGATTATGTGAACAGTAGGTGAGAACAGGCGTACCATTTGCCGCTTATAAATGAGTTTCAGATGGACGGAAGCGTTTGTCTAGAAAGGAAGCTGGGGTAGCAGAAGCCTGGTTGCTCAAATTGAGGAGCTCCATGTCACTCACTCTAAACCATTCTGGTTCTTCCCGCCCTATTATTTTTGGTCTTATTTTTCATTATAAAGCCTTCTATGGGTAACTTTTCTTGCAAAAACTGGTTGGTCGAGGAATATTTATGCAGAATAGTTCATGTAGCCTACCTGCTTAAATGTTTCTCTATCTATTAATTATCTAGTTATACAATAAAAACTGTGAGAAAGTGTGTCATGCTTATTTTCACCACCTACCTTTATTTTTTTTCTGAGAACTTGCAATTAATCACAATTTCCTCAAAGACAATTTAATCTCTATTGCAAGGAATCCATTTATGAGGTTAAAAAAGCTTAGCAATCTCTTTGAAAGGAAAAAAATGAGCCTTTCTATGGCAGACAATGAATTAATCTGCTTTCAGCATTATCAGCATTATTTTGTAAGTAACCAAGAGTATGTTTACAATTATTAAGAAGTTTGCGTGACCATGAATGATCTTTTTGCCACAGGTTTTTAATGAACATATTTTCATTTGTCGTTAGTTATTTAATTAAAAAGTGCATATAATATGATCAAACTGCTCATAGAAATCAAACAGTTTGCTCATGAATGGATGCCAATGAAGCAAACCAGGTTCTTTTTCAATATAGAGTACTTCACACTTCTGACCTGCAAAGTTAATTAACTTTACTGTTCTATATATTTTCAGGCAACACGGCTCTGCACGATTGTGCAGAATCTGGAAGTCTTGAAATAATGAAATTGCTGCTGAAACATGGAGCTGTGATGGTGAAAGATTACTACAATATGACCCCTCTCATGGCAGCAGCTGTTGCTGGATACCATCAGATTGTCGAGTACCTCATAAGTCGTTCTGAGTGCTCACGCATAGAAAAGATTGAGGCTTTAGAGTTGATAGGAGCTACTTACATAGACAGGAAACGAGACAACATAGCTGCGCTGGAGGTCTGGCAGAGAGCAATGAAACTAAGATATGAAGACAGTCTCAATATTTTACCAAAGCCGAATAATATAAAACCTGTAGAGGCGTATGAATATGCAGTTGAGGCTCAATCAAGCAGTACATTAGATGAATATGTTTCGGATCCAGACGAGATGCGCATGCAAGCACTTCTGGTCAGGGAGCGAATTCTAGGCCCAGCCCATCCTGACACTTCCTACTACATTCGCTATAGAGGAGCATTGTATGCTGATATGGGCAATTTTGCTCGTTGCATCTCTTTGTGGATGTATGCTCTGGAAATGCAACAGACAGCACTTGAACCAGTAAGCCCCATGACCCAGTCCAGTTTTTTGTCTTTCGCTGAGCTTTTCTCTTTCATGACTTCCGAATGGCGGGGCAGGGACATTTTTACTTGCCTTAAATTTGAAAACATCATGGCTGTGTTACTACGTGCGGTTGAAGAGGTTCAGAGGGCTGTCACACTCCTGAAAGCTGCAAAGGGAACTAAGTCTGCTGATGCACAGGGACGCAACCTGTCCAATTTAAACAGACTTATGGTGATTGTGCTGCATCTTTTGTGTTTAATGAGTAGGTTAGAAGCAGTCTTATCAGTGACAGACAAATTAGAATTTCGAAAGGCTGTGTATCGTCTGGTGAGAATTAACCCCCTTGGGGTGAAGAACAGTAGCCTGCTTCACCTCGCTTGCTGCCGAGAAACAACAGAAGTTGGCCGATACCCAATTTGCAAATTTCCGAGCATGGAAGTCATTAGCTTGTTGATTGAAGTTGGAGCGGACCCCAACGCTCAGGACTCTGAGGGGAATTCTCCTTTGCATATTGCAGCAAAAGATGAACCGTGTGATCGACAAGTAGTCAAAATGCTTGTGGAAAGTGGAAGCCATATTGATGCTTGTAACAGTAAGTGGGAGACAGCAGAGGACCTTCTGCGATCTGAGGAACTTCATTCCATTGTCCCACCCCTTAAGTACATCAGCCTTCAGTGTCTCGCTGCTCGTCAAATAGCTCGCCATCACATACCATTTAAGGGTGTGGTTGGAATTGAGCTGGAGAAAACTATAGAAATGCATAGAAGTAGGCTGGAATCAACTTTGGTTGCAGCGGTAAAAAGCTCAAAAACTACTCACTTAGCATTAGAGAGGGGCGATTGTTTGTGCTATGAGAATTAACTTCATGTGTGATCAAGTATTTCCCAGTTTTTAGACATGAATGGCAATAGCCTGACTACTAACCTTACACCACTGTACCAGTACATGAATGTATGTGTGTCTAGTCCAAAGGAAGCTTTTTTTTTCTTTCTGCTTAGATAATTTATTTCAAACTTACCTCTGTCTGACCTTGATCTTGTTCTGCATGGTGATCTGTTTGAATACCTAGGAGTGCATACTTTTGTTGCTGATGTATTTTTTCTTCTTAAATTGAGTGGAATTGAAATAGGATCAAATTAACAAATTGTTCTATTCTAGCATTACTAAACATCAGGCAGTGTGAACGCAGACAGCGGAGTCAGGACTAAAAACAATTTGAGTATTGTTTTATTTTGTGATAAATTCTAACTGTTAAAAAAGATGTGAACAAATAAATACACATTTTTGGTTTTTAGAAAGGGTGAGGAGATGTTTTGTATTTTGCTCTAGTATATTTTTTTTTATCTCTTTGATGCGGAACTTTGGAACATTTTTGACTAAGCCTCTGGGCCATTTCTTTCAGTGGCTTTTTATAAGGGTTTCAGTAAGTAATATTACCGTAATTTTCTTCAAGATTCCTACCACAATTTCTTTCAAGTTTTTGTCCTCAGTGACTGCCATTACCACAAATAATGTGAATGATGATTGTTATGTAGAAAAATACTCTACATCCAATCCTTTAGGTCTCTATCTGTGAAATTCGTGGTTTTAAGATTTTTTTACTCTTGTTTTTAACTGTAGGTTTCTGTTTTTCTTTGTTTTATATGAGTCATTTACTGATGATGGAAATGTTATATATCCTTGTAATAAATAAAAATCTAGACTATTTAACCTCATAATATTATGTTACATGCAAATAATTTGTGTTCATAATGGATCTGGAATTTCTTGCAACAGTACTATTTTTCTAAGGGGAAAGCCTATTCTTATGTTGAATATTTCCCTTCAAATAAATCCATTTTTGTACACAAAGCTAGTTCAAGTGAAGCAAAGCTGTATATGTTTAGTTGGAAAAGCAATGACATTCTATTGAGAATTTCCATGTTTGTTTGCAGATTGAAACATGAAACAGCCATGGTGTTTTGGGAAGGATTTGCTAGCGATATTCTCCCCTATTGGACTCAGAATGTTTTATCTGTTTGTACTTTGTTGTTCGCTTTATCTAAACACCCTCAGATTTTGAAAAAAACAAACATTTGAATCCTTTTGCAATAGCTAATAGGCCTAGTGATAGAAGCATTCATTGCTTACACATTGTATTTCACTGTCTGCCAGTGCCAGAAATACTGCAATAGAAATCATCATTACGTTTCCGTTTGGTATTTTCAAAATAAATATTTTTTGTTATGTTATGTTAGTGTAGGCATTTTACATATAGATTTCAATTTAAAGTAGTATTGAAATGTAAGCTGTGAAATTTATAATGAATAATTTTGAAGTCGAAATCACTAATGGCAGACTTGTGAAGTACATTGGTTTGAGAATGCTGTAACTTGTAGAAATATTTTTTGATTAGATTTTTAAAACTAAAAATGGCAAACCCTAACCAGAATTAGAAAGGGATGAGTTGGAAAAGCAAAAAATAGCTAGAGTCATTTCATTTGAAGGGTGATTTAAATGGAACAAAGATTTATAAACACAACTTTTAACAATTGTCTTGCTTTATCACAGTGCTTTCAACAATTCCCTATTTTTTATGTTTGTATTAATTAGTTAGGAATGTCATTTAGCTGTACGAATTTTCTTTTAATACCATAAAAAATTACTTTTGTGTACACAACACTAGGATCGGCATGGACAGCTGCCTAACCTTTTGGTCTTGACTCCACAAAAAATTCCAAATATACATTTAAAAGGTGCATGTCCTCTGTATTATTTTATTATTTTAAGTAATATTAATGTTAAAAGGGATACATAGAGGTCAGATTTTTTTTTAAATATTGATACTGTCTCACTTCATAGCAGTAAAATGTGTTAAAATTGTTTACTGCACAACTGTGACAATTATATTCTGGGATTTTGTCCAAAATCATTTACCGACAAGGGAATCTTTCACTTAAAAATGCATATATATAAGACATGCATAATGCATGTAAGGAAATAAAAGAATCCTATCAGCTGAGACCCATTGGCACTAAGAGCCGAGCCTGGCATTATAATTTTTACAAGCGTCCTTCATTCATAGACATGGATAAAAAGTAATTCCTGAATATTTCTAGATCTTGATCTACCTTTCATTTTGCTTTCTCTTCCTTCTGAAGAATGTTCTATCATGAATTTTACTTTTGCAACTGTACTTTCGTAATCAAACTTTGATGCTGGGTGATGATGTAAGTAACGTAAGCTAACTAGCTAAGGTGTATTTTTCTGTTCATAAAAACAGTGGAGTGCTCAAGGTTAGCACATTCATTACTTTTGTGTTGTTGTCCTCAAACTGTAAAAACTTGCTTGCAGAACATGAGAGGAATTGTTTCTGGTGTAGAACAACACTGAGTGCATGAAGGCAATATCCTATATCGAATTTGTAATAATTCATGATGTATGAATTCTGTCACTCGTAGACAAACTTGACAGAATTTGGTTTTTTATTTCATCATACATGACATACATGTATATTGTGTTGTTGAAATTGAAAACCACGGAAATGCCTGTGAAAAAAAAAAGAATGTGAATACTTTTTCTTTTTCTTGAGCTAATAATTATGAGACAGACCTGTGATTATACGTATGCTTCTATACACTTGAATTGATGCATTTGTTGTTAAGTTGGCAGAATGCTTCCTTTACCCTGCAAAGCCACACCACATAATGTGAGTGGTTATCTTGTGTTATGTGCCATTAGGCAGAAATGTATGAACACACACGAATATATTAATGCTCATTTTCCTTTGCTGTTTTATCTGAAGTGAATGTGTGGATACTGAATAATTAAAATTAAGAATCATGATATGCTTGTTGAAATTGTAAGTTCAATAAATTTAAAGATACCTCTTGTGGAATTAAAGTATAGTATAACCAAGTTCCACCAGGAATGCTGCAGCCATTACTCTTTTGCCATTATAGCTGAGGTCCCTTTATTACATACTGGGGAAATAACCTCGTGTTG
The DNA here is from genome assembly GCA_039654405.1 of Bullina lineata. Lineage (NCBI taxonomy): Eukaryota > Metazoa > Mollusca > Gastropoda > Bullinidae > Bullina > Bullina lineata. Next base: position 11,713 of record JBDFRD010319413.1, on the reverse strand, counting down.
CCCGGTTCTTTCTTCCTTTTTTTTTCCTCTTTGGTTTATCTCCCTTGATATGAGCGTGACCCTTACTGCAATAAAATACCTTATTTGACATGTATGTGTTATTTTCTCTTTGTGACAGCGGGCTAGTGTGGATTCAAATTAATTCATATGGATGAAGAAGGTTAAATTTGTTGCAATTTTGCAATGATGTAATGGGAGAGACCTACAAAGAGAAAACTAAGGACAAGTGTTGTGTGATGCAGCGACAAGTCTAATATGTCTAAGATGAAGTCCATGGCAGACCATATTCTTGTACTTGCTATAATAAACAATGTGACTTTCAGTGAAAACATTTTTTTTCATCTCATTAAACAGTATATTCTCATGCAATCTTTTTTTGATGACACTTGATATAAAAACTTAACACTGAGGAGTAATTCTTATTAAGGGTATGATGTTCTTCATTGCAATTATTTTATCAGGGGAATAATTTACTAAACTTTTTAAGTGTGTAAACATGATTGAGAAATGCTCTGTTATATATCTAAAATACTTATACATGTGATGCCTTTGTTCATGTTCAAAAGCAAACAAGGCTGATCTCACTGATCCTTTCGAAGTGTGAAGATCTGTATTCATTTGTCTATGAGTATGTGTTCCTTTGATGGAAACCATTAGATCTAAATGTTTTTCAGAGTTTACAAAGTGCTGGAAAACTATTTGATTTCTTTGAGAGATTGGACATTGGTTTTCACTGACCATCAGGGTAGCGAGAGCAGTTTGGTTCAGTTGCAGAGTTATGAAATGAACGAGAGACTTTGGTATTTACACACAGTCATGAATATAAACATTTGAATAAATCAAATATAATTGACACTATTGATGAAAAGATTAGTTACGGACATTAAAAAACAAGAAACTGCTCTGACTCTTACAATGAAAATCAAGATACACAGAAGTGAAAAAGACCTAAAGTTTATAGAAACAATTGCCCAGAACTACCTCAGTCATGTGTAGCGTACTCATTATTCACATTTCTCCCAATGTAAAATCTTCGAAATTTATTTGGTCATAGATTTTAAAAGCAGTCATATTTGAATATTTGTAAGACTATCTAAAATACGCTGAAGAATGTCTTTCATGTATTTTCTAAAAGCTTCAAGGATTGTGACACTAGTTTTCTTAATTAAGTAATGCTTATGAAAGTGTTGGAAAATTGAACTTGTATCAGAACTGTGTGTGGTTTAGTTTTGTCCAGTCACTCTTCCCTGATGGCTTATAAAGCACTGTTTATTGTTCTGGTGTGCTGTTTGCAATAGGTAATCACAATGCAGGACTCTGCAGAGTAACGAAACTGCTTTTCCTTTCATTATCTTGTGTGTATACTCCAGTAGCGTCATATGAATGGATTGATGTTGCCTATGTCACATAAAATATTGAGCATTGGTTCCGTGTTGTGTTTTCATTTCAGGAAAGTTTATATTGTTCTAGTGTGACCCGAGCTCTCACTATGTGTTGTGCCATTTGACAATTTAAGCTTCTGAAAATTGTGGGTTTGAATGCCTTTAATTTTTACAGTTTGTACTGTATGGTTATGAATATGCACGGATGAGTAGGAGGTTGGTTTTTTTTTTTAATTCTTTAAATTACTCTGAACAAATAAGCCTATCATCCAACTAATGTAATTACATGTAATAGATTGTGATGTTTGGAATCCTAAAATGATAAAAAATAATTTGTCATTCATTTCATAATTTCATTGACGATAATTCAACACACGAATGCCATTTTATAATATTTTAAATTCTCATAAACCTAGGCACATTGTAGCTCTTATTATTTTCCTAAATTGAGCATTAGTAAAATATAAAGTAAAGCTTGGTTTACTAAGGGTTTGTCTATTCCAGCTTAAAAATTTCCCAGCTTTGTCCTATAATCTAAGCCTCTAGGAAAAATTGTATGGCTTTGACTTTGAGCAAAAAGTGAACCAGTGGTTTTCTAATCTATTTATCTTTAATTCATGCCTTTATACCTAATTGTAACAATAAATATACGAAACATATGGGTCATTTTCTGTAAAGGTACTGATTTGTCTCATGCACAGGATGGTGCTGCTTTCTCCATTTTCTAAAAAATGTCTAGATGAAATTGTCTTTTTCACGTAATCACTTCTCAACATGTAATCTACAAGGACATTATCCTGGATCACGTATTAATGTATTGCCTACTACCTAGTGATTTTTCTAAACGATTGTACCATACTAATAAACTTTGGACAGTGAATTGACTTCACCTGGTATGTTTCTTTGTTCTAGTAGTTCTACACCCATAGAGTAAAGATTTTGTGAAGCTAAAGTATAGTCTTATTTTTGGTGGTTTAATAAAATGGAAATTATTTCTTATTTAAAATATTTTAAACTTTCTTGGTTTAGTAGTTTTAAATTAAAAAAAAGAAGTATACATATTTGTGAAGTAGCCAGACTTTTTGCAATAAAAATCCTACCTGAAGATATCTTATCTTCTGTATGATGACAACTCTGCAATATTATTCTGAGAACGAGATATTGTCATTCTTTTCTTTTCTTCTCATGTTCAGCTTGTACTTACTTGACACATCCTCTTACTGGTACAGTGGTCTCCGCAAGAGCCCAATCCGCCTAAGAACCCGCCATTCTCGTGAAACTTTTCCCCATATTATTTGTCTGCATAAGAGCCCGTTTTCAACTGAAAAATCCACCTAAGAACACAGTCTTTTTACCCGGCTGATATTTTTTTTTTTTTTGAAGCAGTGCCGCCTAAGTCGCAAGTAACACTGTCAGCCGCCCTGCTTTTGCTCTAGAATTAGGTCCCAGCTGTGGTGGAACGCAAAGCCGCATTCTCTCTACCCCATGGCCCCAACCCCCGTTCAGCAGGCCAAGTCTAACCGCTTCTCACTACCCAAGGCGTGTCCATTCAGCTCCATTCCTCCCCCCCACCCCCGTTGCATCTTAGACCAGTCATTATTTGCTAGATCTATGCTTTGTTGTTGTGTCCCGCCCCTATTCTCCGACTGACACCTTCACCACCCCCTCCCCCCTCCTCCCCATAGTCTCGATGTCATGTGACCCTGCAACCCAGTCTCATCCCTACCCAGCCATGATGCAACACCGCTCTTTGTTTTGACCTACATAGGCCTAGTGGAAGTGGCATCTCAGTGTGGGCTCAAAACGAAGATGGGTTTTTAAATCAGATTTTATGGAAGGGAGCACCAGCATCTTGCATTGTTTTGTGTAATGGAGACGGGGACAGTCTGACAGGGAATAAGCATGGTTTTGACTGGTGTTTTTAAAATGTTAGTAAGCCAGTCACAGATTGATTTGGTCAGAGTTGACACTCCATTAATGTGTTAGTGCGGCGAGAAATGTGGGCTATTATGGTATACATGATTTATCCCCCTTTGAAATCCGCCCAAGAGCCCGATCCGGCTAAGAACATAGTAATCGTGTCTCCCGAGGGGCGGGTTCTTAAGCGGAGACTAAGTACTGTATTCAGCAAAGTTGTGCCAGTTGTAAAGGTGGAAGAAATGGTCCTTGATTTCAGAAAAATACTTGGTAATACTTGCTGTTTTCATGTTCTCTTCGTGCTTTGCTTTCTTGAATATCACAGTGTCCTAAAGGTTATCAAATGTTTCTTTCTAAACAAATTGGTTAAGATGTGCAATGCCCAATGTTAAAACTTGTCTTTCAAGCAAACAAAGTACAAATTCTTTCTTACAAAAGTATGCAGTTCAGCAAGGTCAATAATTTTTGTAAAGGTCTTGCGAGCACAATGTTGTCTTTAACAAAAGGCACAGTACATGTACTTGATTCTTGTTCTTCCCACCGAGATGCTGATCAAGCGTCACATTTTCCTTTACAAACAATGTTTGACAGTCTTGTGTTCAACTTACAAGGCGATAATTATGGAATTATATCTTCTGCTTCACTCTTCAGCTCTTTGAGCATTATAGGCCTTCAAGGAACAGACCTTTTTATTCTTTTACAGTGGTTACTAACCATTTGGTAAAATTATGTTGTCTATGTTCTCTGTGTATTATATCAGAACTATTATATTTCCTTGGAATATAACAGCTTGTTGAAATTCCTCAAATGAAATTGGAAGAGATAAGAGGAATTAGCTTTTCCTTAAGTTTCTTGGGTGGTAAGTATCTCATTAGTAAAAATAAAGAAATTGTTACATCTTGGTAAGTATTAATAGGAAAAGTAAACCCAACATTACAACTTGTGTTGAGCGCTGAGTTAAATAATGTTAATGGGTGATTAATTTAATATACCATAATCACATAATGCATTATGTTCAAATATTTAATTTGTTAAAAGCTTAGCTTGTTCACTACAAGTACAAGATCATAAAAGAAAATGTTATAATTATTTATTAATACAAGATCTTTTTTTTTTATAATAAGCTGAAAAGCTCAATCCATCTTTCTTTTTAAATATACGTATGGTGGCTTAATTAACCAGGCAGCGTTTGCCTTATTCGAAATAAGGAATTGTTTAAACAAGCTTTAGTAATAGGTGAAGATAGTTTCCTACAAATTCCATCAAAATCATTTTGCAAAATGGAGAATGAAATACTAATAGAATTTAATTGTAAACTGCTTTTATTTACCCCCTATTTTCATCACAGACTTATGCAAATATCAAATGTAAATTTGATAGAATTTATAGAATTTTAAGCATGTTTTCAGAGTAAACAAATTATTGTGTGGTTTTCACTCTCACTTTCACCATATAATTATGATGTGTATTTTGTCCCAATTTTTTGCTCATATGAATTCAATGATAATTTCATAGCAAATGACTAAAAAAACAAACAAAAATAATGCGCTTTTGACCATATCCATGGTTGTCAAAGTTAAGATTAAAGATCATCCTATTTCCTTTTGCATGAAAAATTTCTTTGCTACGGTTACAGACTTTAGATGTACTAGAGAAGATCCATGACCATAACCAATAATTGCCACATAGCAGTGCTTGGTACAGCAAGTTCTTTAAAAATAAAAAGCGGTTTACAGTTTATAGCCGAATATATATAATTCAAAATTTTTTAAGTACACCCACATGTGTTTTTGTCTTATGGATCAACGTTACTGATATGGTAAATATTAGAGAAGAAAGCAGCGTTTCCAAGATGCCAAGCACCAGCAAGGCTGACATTGTGCAGTTCTTTCATGCAGCTACAGAGATGGCCAATAAACAAAATGTAATGTAAAGCAATTGAATGTAGAAAATGAGTTATCTCAATGACGGCTCCTCTGACTGAGTAATTCATATTACATGTATATTTATATATTATTCCTGAGGGGAAGCTTTCCATTTCATGTGAAGGGATATCAAAGTGAGGATGAAGAGGCAATGAAATAATAGGAAAAAAGTGGTAAAGCTAAAAAACTGAAACAGAGAAAAAATGTGTACGTTGAAACAAAGAAAAACAAGATAACAAAAATAGCGTAATCAAATAGAATGACGCCACATGAATAACTTTTGGATAAAAGGCATTCACTCTGTGTCAAACATGGAAATGAAAAGGGCGTTTTCATTGACTCAGTGTTTGTACAGGAAAAAGAAATATTATTATTTTTATTATGCAATGGAAAATTTTCCTGATTTCAGCACACACACACACACACATGTATGCACAAATGCTGATATTGGATATGTTTATTCTGCTCTTGTGACAAAGAGGCACTTCATAACACTGTATTTGAGTACACCTTCTGATTTCCTTGTGCTGCGAACAACCAGAGTCTGCTTGCTGGTAGAATCAACCCCTTTGAGCTTTTTCCCTTCATGTCCCTTCAAATTAAAATGAGTAATATAATAATTCTTGCGTCATTGTTTTCATTTGTGTCACATAGTTGCTCATGTTTTGGCCCCCGGTCTTTTGTTATATGAGTCACTGAAGTGGATGTTACACGTAACTTATTTCTGTGAAAAGGTTTTTCTTTTTACAGCCCGTAAATGTTTTTCTTAGGCATTGCAATAATTTCAAATTTAAAAAAAAAGTGTACTGAAATTTATATATTTAGACACTCGTATGAGTCTTACTGTAGATCTAATTTCCTGTCTTCCTTACGCAAGAGATTTAATCAGTCATTCACTTCTAAGTGCCTCTTTCTATGAATATTATTGCGTGAAAATAGTTTGTAACAACATAAATCTTTATTTTAGAAAAACCGATTTTGAGAAATGTAAATTATTCTTTTGTAATTTTGAACATATTCTGGATCATATTCTGCAAAGAGTTCCAAATACATATATATGTGTGTATGATACCATAAATTAAAGCCAGCAGGTCGAGCTGATATGAGCTAATGTGTCTTTAAGGTTAGAGCTGATACCTCACAATTATTATTAAAATTAAAAACAAACAAAGAGTTCTTAATCTGGGTTCCTGGATGAAGCAAAGAGGATTTACGTACCTAAAATATCACAACCCTGTATTCATAACAAAAAGAAAGAAATAGGTCTATAAGGCCTGTGGAACTGTGGTTTGTCTCAGTTTCAGTAGCGTGAAGTGACTTTTTAGATCATCTACACAGGGGTATTGTCAACAGAATTTGCCGGCACCAGGGTGGGGAGAGGATAAAATAGCATGAAATCTTTTTTACCAAAGACATATGGTGTTGTTAGGGTTCGAACACAGAATCCTTGAATTGTTAGTCCATTGCTTTAACCTTTAGGTTATAAGGGTTTTGGAGCAATAATAGTTAAAAATAACTTGTGCTCTTCAATTATATGAGCACGGTCATATTTGCAGTCTCTTCATGTATCTCTGCTTCCAAGATCAGCTGTTCATTTCTAAACTTATCATTGTAGAGCTCCAAAACTGCTTCCTGGTTCACATACAGCACAAATTATCTTTTGTTTGGGAACATTCATCAGGGATTGGTCAATTGATTTTTTTTTTAATTCTCATTGCCTGAATTTCACTGATGAGCATGTGCCATACATGTTTTTTAATTCCAGAGGAAGTATGGCATTGTAAATTTGAAATGTCTATGTCTGCTTTGCTTTTTTTTGGCTTGTATCATAATCATACAATAAGAAATTACATGTATCTCTTTAAAATCTCAAAAAAAATCCAAGAAGTTAATGTGCCTGTGCAATTTTTTTCAAAGCCTAAAAAAAAGGCCTAATAATACATGTATATATATATATAACAGATATCCAAATTTCAATTTGCCATAAGCTGGATTGCTGTTATCAAAAGAGGTGCAAAATGTGAACTAAGCTCCCTAAGTCTCTTTGGAGAACAATTTTTTTGTTTTTCTTTTTTTTTTTAGACCAGCTGAGTTTTTTCATGCTGCAGAAACATCCACAACATAGTTATTCCCAAACAAGGCCTCTTATTTGACATTCATTTTATTCAAATAAATCATATAAAACCAGTCAACATTAACACACAAGTACATGATAAAGTACAGTTTGTAAACAAAATCTACTTCCACACCCTACACAGGTAAGAGAATGCCCAAATTTCAGAATATTGTAAACTACACTATACGCAACAAATCACTACTGAAGTAGGAGGTGCAAACATTGAAAACTTTCTTCACATTTGGTTACACTCAATTCCATATTATCAAGAACACCTTAGTAAAAGTGAGAAGTCTTCTAGCTACATTTGGCAGAGTGACTGACCAGTGCTCCTTGGGCTGAAAGGATAAACTCACAAAGGACAAAAGAACAAGTGTACAGAGATTCAGGTCTACAAGTTATTTCCCCTGCCAGCAGTGCCCATACTTTCGGGCTGAGCATGGCGGCAAGAGACAGCCAGGGTTGATCTTATAAGTTATTTTCTTACTTTCACACCTTACAATAATTATTTCCATGTCAAGATATACTGAACCCTGTTTAAGTCAAAATGCAAGTCATGGCTGGCTGTTAGGACAGACACTGGCAACAGACAGCATTGCAGCTCACAAAGACCAAACACTGAAAATGTGATTTCTTGGGAAGCTGCTAAGAATCAGTAACATGCAAGATTTTGTAAATTTTTCTTGCACAAAATGCCATTGTCCACCTTTCGACAATTTAACACTAGTGGTAATGCATTGTTTTTGTCACAATGTAATAAAATATTATATAGGACAGTTTACAGACAATTAGAGATTCCTGTACAATATAGAGAAGTAAGTTACCCAATGCTTGCAGACTGGATGACATTTACAACTTGGGGTCTATAAACTATAACCCTGACAAATGCAATCTGCTTAAGACTTCCTTTGGAGATCACGAAAACACAACATGAACATCTTACAGTGGACATAATGCAATTCAATTACAATCAGGGCAGCGCATAAGAAAATGTGTATACAATTTTCTATTTCATCCTTTATGAAACAAGTTTCAATGCTTAGTACAGCAGTCACTACTCTTGACGATTACTAGAAAAGCCAGTGAAGATTCTTCTTCTGTGACAAGAAATTAGACAAGGAATTTGACAACAAAATTTTGACAAAGAAAGAAAATAATTAAAAAATAACGCAGGAAAATTTCAATTACCAGCAATAAAACTCCAAAGTGGTTCTAGAAGTTTACTTCAGATATGCCACTTGCTATCTTCTACACAAAAGTAACAAATGGAAAGGAATCTGCCGATTCAGTGAGATATAATCAATTCATAAGCAACAATGTGTTCTACATGATGTATTCTGGCCAAAGACCGTTACAAATGAAGAACTCCATAAGAAAGCAGGTACGGAAGCAATCACCACTCAAGCCCAGAGAAGACGTTGGAAGTGGATAGGACATGTGCTCCGCAGAAAGGCACAGCTCCTTCCAGAGTTGCCCTACGATGGACCCCAGACGGCCAAAGAAAAAGAGGTCATCCCAAGGAATCTTGGAGGAGAACTGTGGAGAGGGAGATGAAGGAGAAGGGTTGGACTTGGGGCGGATTAGAACGAGTTTCAGCCGGTCGGCATCAGTGGCGAACTCTGGTGGAAGCCTTATGTGCTATTTAGTACAAAGAGGATTAGTAATACTTGTAGATATTGTTGTTCATGGCTATAGGACATGGTTGTTGCTTCCTGCAGTCTAGTTCAACTTTGGCACAAATAGATTTCCATCTATGTTTCAGGTTGATCTGATGTCGTGTCGGATTGAAAAAGTCTTCACATTCCTGGATTACATCAGGGGAGGGTAAGTTGGTTCTCCCTCATAACAGCGTTTTCCTACCTGTAGCAAGAAACAAGAAACAATGCTCTCAACATTAACTGATTATACTTGGTATAATGTTAACAATATTTTAGTTCCTTCAATTTTTTTGTCCATTTGTTCCTGTTTTCATATAAAATACAATTGTAATTAACTGGTGGACTGATTTTAAGTAACCTTCATTGTTTCATCTTATAGGATTCTGTGTTTGGAGACCTGCAACTTTTTTTGGTCATCTTAGCCCAAGGAATGACACATGTTAGAATAAGGACAGTGAAAATAAATCCCATTTTTATCTTTCCCTACTTGATGAACGTGAATGTTACTCTTGGGTTTAAAATTGAACCATTGTGGGACACATATTTTCGATATTTAAAGTTAAAAGTTTGACTATGGATTATTCCTTTAAGCCTAGTATTCAGGATACTTGTAGAATTATATAATGCAGCAGCCAGTGACGTATGTGGCTTTATACATCCAATCTGTGACTCAAGTAACTATTAATTCAGTTACTTTTTAGAACAACCATTGCCTCATCAGGCATATTCTTGTTCCTTTCTTTGCCTTCATTGTTTGTTGCGCAGTGGTTGAATGGTTAGAGCGTTGGACTCCTAATCCATGGGTCCAGGGTTCGAATCCGGGAGGTGACCATGTTATGTCCTTGGGAAAGACACTTTACACCGTTTTTCCTCTACCCACCCAGGTGCGAATTGGGTACCGGCATATTGTGCTGGGGAAGTAAACCTACGACAGACTAGCGTCCTGTCTTGGAGGTGAAGTAAAAATCATGTGTTCCCCTTAACGCTACCGAAACCGGGATAAGCTCCGGCTCTATGGGCCTCATAGGCTTTTAAGGAACTTTACTATTTACTATACTGTTTGCTGTGTTTTCCTGTAAAACTATAGTACCATAGTAGTAAGCTTGTTCTTCAATCTACAGGACCAGAATACATTGTACTTTCGCCGTGGACTTCACGGCTTCCAATGGTGATCCCAAATCACCAACGTCCTTGCACTATATGAACCCTTACAGACCAAATCCTTACGCGACATCCATCAAAGCTGTTGGGGACATCATTCAGGATTATGACACGTATGTTGTTGTGTTTAATTGTCTTATTTAAAGTATAGATATCTCTATGTTGTTGCGCTTTTTATCATTATTGTTTGATAGGTATGTGATTATGCTTTGTCGTTTTGTTTCCATTTTCTTCTTTGTCTTCTATTTTGATGTTGTTAAGAAGACTGTCTTTATATCTTTTTTGTTTGCTTCTTGCTTTTTATCTCCATCTGTCAATGATTTTTCTCTCACTTTCACTTGACTTTATTTCTTTGTTTAGCATCTGTTCCAGTCCTATTGTCGTCAGGTCTGATATCGCCAACGCCCTCACTTTCACAAACTCTGAACTTAACTGAAGGCTTCATAAAAATTTTGCTGATTTGCAGGTGACCTAGCTGCATTTAACTACTGTTTTCATTATCATTGCCCCTCACCCTTCTCAAGATATAGGCCACACACAAGGAATTTCCACTTCCTTCTGTCCTGGGATATCTTTACCAGTTCTGACTATGTTTGTCCTGTTCCTTCCTTGTCTCTCTCCACACATCTTCTCCATGTGTCCCTTGGTCGTCCCCGTTTTCAGGTTTCTTGGGGGTTCCACTGCAGTGCCTACTACTGTTTACCTTTGAACAATTTCTTAACTTTAGCTTCAACAGTAACCCATACACCGAAAGGTAGAGTTGGGGACAGATAAAGTAAGTAAGTAAGTAAGCTACAACAGAGGGTGAATGTGATATTTATCCCCGTGAGCTGCTTAGCAGTCATTCATTGATTTTTATTCTTGTTTTTCTTTCAGAGCCAAAATGTTCCCAGCCCTTGGCTTTGGTGCAAGGTTGCCTCCAGATGGAGTTGTCTCTCATGAATTTGCCCTGGTGAGTTTTCAGAATACATCCCAACACAAACTACCAACATAAAGCATGTTCTGATCTCTACATTGGGTGTGAAATTAAAAAAAAAAATTATTTTGAATTCAAGGAAGTCAAAAAAGAAAAAAAGGCTTTCAAAAAAGCCTGAAAACACAGACACTAGCAACACCAAAGGTTTTGTGATGATGTCAAAGTCAAATCTTTTATGAACCTCATGTTAAATTTCTATGTCTCCTCCCCTACCCATAACCAAACCCTCTTCAGAACGGAAATCCTCAGAATCCATATTGCCCCGGCATTCAGGGGGTTCTAGATGCCTACCACAAAACGCTCCACTCGGTGCAGCTGTACGGACCAACCAACTTTGCTCCTGCCGTCAACCATGTTGCAAAGTAAGTCACCCTGAAGCCAACCAAGTGCAGGCTTGCCAACATTACGGGTTCGCCGTAAGAGAATACGGGGAACACTTTGAAATTGTGGCGCGGTGGCCGAATGGTTAGAGCGTTGGACTCCTAATCCAAGGGTTCAGGGTTCGAATCCAGGAGGTGACTGTGTTGTGTCCTTGGGAAAGACACTTTACACCATTTTTCCTCTCCCCACCCAGGTGC
>JBDFRD010319302.1:0-10394 GCA_039654405.1 Bullina lineata | reverse complement strand
GAGAGAGAGAGAGAGAGAGAGAGAGAGAGAGAGAGAGAGAGAGAGAGAGAGAGAGAGAGAGAGAGAGAGAGAAGAATGTAGTCTCAAGTCTCCTTCTGTGGAAAAAGAACTCTTGACTTTGGTTACAAAAATCCCAGGCCCCTGCTAGTCATGCAAGAAGTAGCTATAGTGTACCAGCCTATTGCTAAATATACAATAAAACACAAAATGTAAATTCTTAATTGTACGCTAGGGCACCTAAAAAAAATGAGATGCTTTTTTTTTCAATTCATTGCTCAACATAATTGACTTTGATAGAAACAATTTAAGTTTATTCATTTCCATTTAAAGATCTTAAAGATAGAAGTGGTAGAATATTGACAAAGAACAAATGAGAAGGTTAACCAAATTGAAAATGATAAGAAAACTTTCTACATAAACTGGAGCCTAATAATATAAATGTCCAAAAAAGAAAGACATTTTCTCAGGATTCCAAGACTATTAATAGCACCATGGCCAGACTCTCAACAAGGTCATGGATTGGAACCTTAGTTGGGTCAGTACAGCACTGCGTCCATAAGAAAGACACGATACAAGATTTTTCCTCTTATCAGTTTGGTACAAAGTGGACACCAGAATTTAATCTGCTGGGGAAAAAATACAAAGGCCAGACTAGCATGCTGTCTTAGAGGTGATATAAAATCATCCATCCTGCATTATAGCGTATAGCTGCAGGGGCACCCGCTCTTTAGGCAATAAAGACTTTGAAGGAAATTTCCTTTTTTTCTCATCCTTGGACATTTTCGGAATAAATAGCATAATTGTCAGAGAAATCTTTATATGTTCCTCCAATTTTTTTCAAACACCACGTTCATTATGAATGACCAAGAATACCCAAATCCAATAATAATCATTGCTACTGGAAAAAAAATCCTACCGTCCATGCTTCGTCTGTGACAGCAGGCATAAAATTCCCATCAAAAAGGTGAGAGAATGGACCGTGACCTAAGTAAAAAGAAAAACACAAATGTTTTCCGTGAGTCCTCGCCCAATACTTTATTACCACAAACCACAACCAACTCTACAGTCCATTATACGTGATCAGAAGTGCACAAATAAAATCACCATTAAGCCATAATCAATCCATCTACACATTGTAAATCAGTCCTCAGATCATCAATCCATCCACAGATATCAATAAATTTACAGATCATTAATCTATCTGTCTACAGATCATTAATTCATCTGTTTATAGATCATTAATTCATTTCTACAGATCATTAATTCATCTGTCTACAAATCATTAATCCATCTGTCTACAGATCATTAATTCATCTGTCTACAGATCATTAATTCATCTGTCAACAGATCATTGATCCATCTGTCTACAGATCATTAATTCATCTGTCTACAGATCATTAATTCATCTGTCTACTGATGATGATTAATCCATCTGTCCATAGATCATTAATTCATGTCTATAGATCATTAATCCATCTGTCTACAGATCATGAATCCATCTGTTTACAGATCATTAATCCATCTGTTTACAGATCATTAATCCATCTGTCTACAGATCATTAATCCATTTGCTTACAGATCATTAATCCATCTGTTTACAGATCATTAATCCATCTGTTTACAGATCATTAATCCATGTCTACAGATCATTAATCCTTATGTCTACAGATCATTAATCCATCTGTTTACAGATCATTAATCCATCTGTCTACAGATTATTAAGCCACTTGTCTGCAGATCATTAATTCATCTAAAAATCAAATTGCTTAGGCCAAAGGAAAATAGACCCATATATATATTTTTGTAAATCACTTTGTCAATATTATCAAAACATTTTACACTTAGTAGTCTTTTAAGTCTTACCAAGATCATGGCAGAGACCAGCAATTTCAACGCACAGCACATCTTTCTCTGAGATATCAAGCTCAGGCTGCCTGCTTTTCAATGATCTCACTAGTTCACCTGCAAGATGACACACTCTGCAAATGGATGCAAGGAAACAAAAAAATAAAAACGAAAATATATTTGTTGAAAAGCCTGTTATGGTTTACTTTATAACAAAGGAGAAAGAAAAGGAAGAAAGCGTTACAGACAGATCAACTGATAATGATTCCTCGTGTACAGAAAAATCACGATACATTTTTACATTAAAGAAATAAAAGTGAAAACAACCCAGAACTTTCTCACAGATTGAGGGTGAACAGTGAAGATTCTCATTTAAACATGTAAAAATAAAATCTGTTGATTTTTTTTCAATTCAACCCAACAAATATATAAACAATAATGAAAAACCGCCTGAGTCTCTTACTTTTGTGTAAGCAAAAGCTAACTCACAAAAAAAACTTCTCTGATTTAATTCATTGGCTACCGCGAGCCAGTTCTACCATCTCATAAAATCATCAACATATCTAGTTGACTAATCCCAAACCAAGAAATTATTAAAACTGGCACGCCTTTTTTCTGTATTTACACGGCCGTGTATGTTGATTTTTTTGTGATCATTTTAAGGAAAACTGTTTGTTCACCGTCGCCTGTCAGAGGCTTACTTACTTACTTTATCTGTCCCCAACTCTACCTTTCGGTGTATGGGTTTGTTTTAATGATCCCTTTCCAGGCCACCCTGTCCTTACATTTCCTACTTCCTTCGGTGAAGGTTAGATTTCTTCTGTCAGAGGCACGCCCTCCAAAACATATGCAGCATTAGAGCTGTTGAAATGATCAAAAATGATGAAGACTTGCCATCAGTGTTGTCTGAAAGCAGTAGCAGTTATGAGGACTTTGATCATGGCTCATCATATTCTTTTTAGTAGTTTTAGTTCTGATGACAGTGGCTATAGACCTCAAGCTTCAGTGGCCACCAGCAACCCTTCTAGTTTTAGTTTCTAGTGTCTATGCTGGAAAAGGCAAGGGCAGAGGCAAAGGACAGTTCAGACCTAGGCCTACAGTTCAGCTAGAAATACATCCAGATCTAGATGTTGATCAAGAAAATAAAGAACTAGATCTAGAAGAAGAAAGTAATGATGGTAGAGTTGATCATGGTCAAATTTAGATCTACGTCGTCAATTTTCATTCATCATCAGTTTTACTTTTTCAGTCATAACTTTTTTTATTTATCAATATGACAGCATTGAACTTTCACAATTTGTTGAAATACATAATAAGTACTGTGCGAGTTTAATTTATATTGGACTATGGGCTGATGATTTAAACTGTACTTTGAATGTTAAACATTTTTGTTCTTTTCTTTCACTGCATACATCTTCATCTCTCTCTCTTTTTTTAGCAAAACTATTCCCAAAACATCTTTGGAATTTGATTTCCTGTTGAATAAGGGAGTACAATTGGTTAGCTATACAGCAAAATTTGGAACTCAAAAATGGGTGTATTTGGTTGTGGAAATAGGTCAAGTAGTAAATGAGTAAAGTGATTAATTTTACAAAACAAGTTTCTGCTCCTTAATGACTTGATTCATTTGCACTCTGCTCAAGTTCTTACCTTAATCCTGATAAAGAAAAAAAAATAAGCACCAAGATATTGAGTACATAGGTACAAGCAGCACGACCTTTGACCTACCCCAAAGAATGCTCAAAGCGGTTGTGTGCTGCTCCAGGGTAAACAAAGTAGCAGGCTCCCAGCTGTTTGATGAAACGAAGCCGCTGGAACTGAGGCGTGTCCACAATGGCAACACAAGCTGGATGGAGCTCAATATGCCCATGAATTGGATCATTAAAAATCTGCAGTAGAAATAGAATTCATTTTCCTCCATTACTTTGCTCTACATATCTTTACAAACATGAGAATTTTATGGAGTGGTTCACTTTGTCAGCAGTCATCCTGGGGGTGAATAAAACCATTCAGAAGAAAACAAAATAAAAGCAAAAGCCAGATCTGCTAGACACGCGTGTCACTCTACTATCTCCACCACTAACCCTTGTGGCAATGACTACTAATGCATGTTTGTCTGGTTTTTATTGCTCTGAATCAATGTATCCACTCATAGCATTGGTCAATGTACACATGCTTATAGTTATGTGGTCTTTGTTTTACTGTACATGTAATGCAAGCCAAAAATTACTTCATCTTTGATATTCCACTGGCTTCAAGGCGAATGCTTTTATGAAGAGACAAATTTAAACAAAAATGTTTTTCTTTTTCTTTTTAACAGAAATAACCCATCAGTATTCTATTCAAGGCCTCCATTGACTCAAAGCCAAAAAGCTGAGAGGAGCTTATCCCAGTTTCAATAGCAAGAACCGGAACAAATGAAAATCGCATTAGACACTCTGCTCCACAAATCACATTAGACACCCTGTTCCACAAATGACATTAGACACCCTGTTCCACAAATGACATTAGACACTCTGCTCCACAAATCACATTAGACACCCTGCTCCACAAATCACCTTAGACACTCTGCTCCACAAATCACATTAGACACTCTGCTCCACAAATCACATTAGACACTCTGCTCCATAAATCACATTAGACACTCTGCTCCACAAATCACATTAGACACTCTGCTCCACAAATGACATTAGACACTCTGCTCCAGAAATCACATTAGACACTCTGCTCCACAAATGACATTAGACACTCTGCTCCACAAATGACATTAGACACTCTGCTCCACAAATGACATTAGACAGCCTGCTCCATAAATCACATTAGACACTCTGCTCCACAAATGACATTAGACACCCTGCTCCACAAATGGTTGTCCCCGCAGAATACGCTGCTGATTGAGAAGAGGACAAATCCTGTAAAACACATCATTTTCCTAACAATAGCACAACATCTAACTAGGCATGGTTCTGAATCTTGCAGACCTACCAGTACAAATAGTTTTCATTTTTTAATGGATGTATTAAAGGGAAAACAACTTCAAAGAGAAGCAAATTGCAACACAAAGGAGATTACGGTACCTTGGAAAGGTCTCTTGATCCTGAGGCTGCATTTTCTCCTTCGGAATCCATGACACTCAGAGGATTTCCTGTTGCACTGGAAAAACACAACTCTTCAGTATCTTCATACACTTTACCATAATACTAATACTAGTAACTTTGACTTTATGTCAGCTTTGTCAAAATGCATATTACAGTGGTCTCTGCCTAAGAGCCTGGCGCGTAAGAGCCCGCCATTCTCGTGAAACAGAATTGTTTCCATATAATTCATCCGCGTAAGAGCCTTTTTTCACTACAAAATCCGCCTAAGAACA
Source organism: Bullina lineata (assembly GCA_039654405.1). Taxonomy (NCBI): domain Eukaryota; kingdom Metazoa; phylum Mollusca; class Gastropoda; family Bullinidae; genus Bullina; species Bullina lineata. Next base: position 5,179 of record JBDFRD010319302.1, on the reverse strand, counting down.
CGTTCTCCTTACCGAATATATATTTATTTTTTTTAAGCAGCCGCCGCCTAAGCCGCTAGGAACACTGTCACTCGCCCTGCTTTTGTTCTAAGGCTAGACTGTAGCCGTGGTGGAAAGCAAAGCCCTGTTCTCTTGGACCCTCCCCTCCCCCACCCCTGTTTTGTTCTCCTAGGCCTATTCCCATTGACGGGTTCGGCCTATCCTCTCTCACCACTCGAAGCATGCCCATCCAGCTCCATCCCATTGGCTAGATCTATGCTTTGTTGTGGTGTTTCGCCCCTATTCTCGGACCGACACCTTTAGCATCCCTTCTCCCCATAGTCTCGAGATCGTGTAACCCCGCAACCCAGTCTCACCCCTACCCAACCACCCATACTTCATATAATATTAAATATGATGAAACACTGCTCTTTGTTTTGATCTATGTCGTGGAAGCAGCGTCTCAGCGAAGGATCAGAACCAAGATGGGTCTTTGTGTTACATTTTATGGAAAGGAGTTGCCAGCGTCTTGCATTGTTTTTTGCGTAATAGCCTACAGTCAGGGATAGTCTGGCAGGGAATATAAGCATGATTTTGATTGGTGTTTAAAATTCAATTAAGCCAACCATAGATTGATTTGGTCAGTGATGATGCTCCATTAATGTGTTCGTGCCCCCTACCACCCACCCCCAGCCTGAGTTGCGTTGCTCAATTGCAAACATCGCTTTTCTTTGAAATCTGTCTAAGAGCCCACCCAGACTAAGAACACGGTCATCGTGTCTCCCAAGCGGCGGGTTCTTAAGCGGCGACCACTGTACTAGATCTAGACATCTAACACTACACATATCTACACACTTAGAGCTACAAAAACGTCCTTTTCAAGATCCAATTTAAAAAAAGTAGGAAATATGTGTAGATGTGGTGGGAAATGGGTAGGGATTTGACAGAGAAAATCAAATGAAGGGAAACCCTGTTTTTCTAGGGAAAAGGGGGTGGGAATTCAAGGGAAGTGACTGGACAAACATTTTTGACGTTCTTGAAATTCAATTTAATGTCTGAACACAGTTAATTCGAAGCTTTGGTCTCTGTGGTCAGTGATGCATGCAGTTGTAAAAATGGCTCAGATTGATAGCAAAGAGGTTTTTGTGCATTTGTGAATTGAAGATTTCACTTTCACTGATTTCAAAATGGGAAAATTTCATCAATATTCAGACCGACTTGGCTACAGTTAGTGACGACTCTGAGGAACTGGAGCATTTTCTCTAGGTCTATAATATATAGGCCTATAGGCCTAATGTAAAAAATTAATGTCTAATATAATCTATCACTAACCCTTCTTTCTTAAGCTCTAATTCTAACCGCCTTAACTTGCTTATTTTTATTTAACCCAAGGACTGAAATATAATAATCGCTTTATGAATGAAGCACAATCTCTGTAGAATTTGTAAGTAAGATAAAGCCTATTTGAAGCCATCAAAACCCTGGATTTGGAAATCTGCCAAAGTCAGTGCGAAAATAAAAAGATAGTGCTTCATTTCCTTTCAGTTATAACATTTCATTCCTTAATTACATGGTTATCCTCAGAAGTCAGAAGATGGCCGGGCAAAGTCAGCCGACTATCATCCTAGATTCTAGATCTATAGAAGACTCTATCATGATACTGCTTCAACTCTTCTCCAAGCATGAAACTGGACTTCCATATCCGTCCCCAGGACTTTGCGACCACCTAAATATAGAATTGGAGGAGTCAATGTTTAGGCCCTACTTTTCACACACAGGTTATTTGATTCATGTGGGCCTTTTGATATCTAGAATCTAGATCAGTGAACATCGAGAAACGGGCGTCGAGAAAACTTCACACAAATCTCCCTCTTCGTCTCCTCCTTTACTCCTGGTAGTACTAAGACGTATCAGTTTCAAACAGATAAAAATGGTTCAAACCTGGTAAGTCCAAGAAAATTATTGTCCCTTTATCGGGCATCAGTCAACATTCAAACGGTGTCTATGTCTTGTTTGAATACAGAAAGACTGAGGAGACTAATGCACGCAGTAGCTTCAGCTTCAATGAAATTATTTTGTCTCTCTACGTGTTTTCCATTCTTACGCCTATTTATATGAGCCTTTCAAGGACATGCCTGGGCCCACAAGCCCTCTTTACTAACAATAGCTCCAAGTTTCAAGTTTGTCCACTGATTGTGATATTGTATCATCTTGTTCTGTATGCACTGTTTGCCATGTTTTATCTTTTCAGCACTCATCTCCATACCATATAAGTGGTTCACGAGACCGATAAGTTCTTGTTATTCTCCATCCATTCCTTCAATGTTCTCAACAAACTGACCCCACCAATGCCAACTACATGTACATGTATGCTCTTCAAGGGCATCTGCCATTATGTGCCAAAGTCCAAAGTTTCTGTATGATCCTACTGCTGTGAACAACCAGTCATAGCGTGGCCTTCACTGACGTGCGTGCAAAACCATCATCAAACACGTGACCAGATGGTGGTCCTGACATGAGCCCCACAGAAACATCCGTGGTCCGACCCGCCAGAACGGGTCATCCCCACCCCCAGACCCGCCCATGCGGGATTAACAAAGTCTGTTCAAAACCTTAACCCCCTACCCACCTGTTCACCCCTCGCAGCGGTGGTCTCACAACGGTCCGCCTTAAACGAGATTATGTGCAAGGCCACGTAACTCCAACCCAGCATTCCCCAGGGGGGAACATTGACAAACTCTGATCGGTCTTTTGGTGAAAGGCCCTTCCTGTCCCTCTCTCAAACCGGCTTCCATTCACTGTCAACAACTTTCTACAGCTACAGCCACTGAGACCCTACCCACCAACATAGCAGAAGCTATCTACTTCTTTTTTTTTTCTCAACCGCCATCGACCCTGGGTCTTTATCCTCCGCCCTGGAAGAGTTTCTGGGCCTTCGAGCGAAAACCAGCTGGACGGCTGCCACACGACCAACACGACCAGGCGACACAAACAACGTAGCAGCCCACACCGGCTGGGAGAGGTAGACGTGGACGACACGTGGAAACTCTAAAATACGCAACCAGAGAATGTCGCCAACACGGGAAGCTTGAACACCAACACAATACGCCTCAAAGGCAAGAAAGCACCATGGATACGATCCCTATATCCACAAACCGAGTGCAAGACACCCTGTCGGCGATATCGGACCTGCAAGCATCCAGGACCAGAAAACCGACGTTAATTAAAGGAAGAAACCAACAACAATTTTAGCAATGAGATTTTTTCTATTGAAGAGAGTCAAGGTCGAAAATGTAAAAATACGCCCGCGGGATTTTTTCGCGTGACCCGTAGCCTAGACCCACTACTGTTTCTAGGCCCGTAGTTCTCGCACGACAGAACGTTGACCTACGTCTTGTGAGCTTCCAAGGTTATACGATCCAGACTGTCGTGATTCAGAGACAGATAGGCCTATCAATGTAAATGGCGAAATCTCATTGGGTTTTATCTCAAACAGATGAACTGATCGCGGACTGACGCAAATTGTGCAGTGTTTATTATTTTTGCTTCAGTCCGCAGGTAGATCCAGATGTTATTGGAAAAACTGCAGGAGAAAATTCAAGACGGGCGGATCTGCATAGCGCAATGTTATCATCTGAATCTTGATGACTGATGCATGAGCGAGGCGAGAAGTACTTGGGTAAACATGGCAAGAAGTAATAAAAACACTACAAAATATCTTCTACTTGACCCAGTGGTGTCCGACTAAGTAGGGACATAGTGTATCAGTTTGTGAACTACTTTTATATGTATTATGTCTAAGTTACTGTGTTGTTGCTTCATTCGGCTGTTTTCATGGTTAAAAAAAAAGTATTTTGGATTCAACAGTTTCATCGTTTGGCTAATTTTTTTTTAATGTATTTTGGTCTCAAATAATTATATGACTGGCCACTACTTCGCCGATGTAAAGAGAAGGGACCACACTTCGCTAGCAGTGCCATCCAAGGCACCAACAATGGCAACTTACTACTGAACTTAGGCCTAGGGGTAAAGTTGTTGCTAACTTGTATGACTTATCATTGTGCTGAAGTAAGCCAAATTACAGTCTTTCTCAATTTACGGTTGTGAAAATACAGTTTTACCACAGGCCTTGGTGAATTATGTGTGGATAATGCGTGTAATAATATAAGGCGAGGCAAGGCCAAATGTTGTCCTTTTTTTTTCAGTAGATCTATATAATCTATTTCCAAATGTTTCGAAGAACTATAAATTAATAGATCTAGTATCATTTCTCACATAAAGCTCGCGGACTTGGCAAAGTGGTTTCATTTTTGCAAAACAGGATTTTCCAAGAAAGCCATGACTCAACCCCGCCCCCTTGCGAGAAAACCCATTGGTATCACTTTCAGTTTTGTTTCGCTTTGGCCTCGTTGTGTGATTAAAAAAAAACATGATACGAGAGGATCTAAATATACGAATCGGAATCCAATTGAATGCCTGCAATTTCCTTGTCACCTATTCCTCAGGAATCATTATCATACTGTAATAAAAGTAACTTTCCGACGTGCCACGCATAAAAACATCTTATCGCGGACAACAACAAAAATCTGAAAAAAAAACATGGACAAATTCTACTGATAGTGATATATCTTATCAGGGTAAGCATATTTAAATCTACAAAAACTACCTTTTCACTGATTGTATGAAAAGAAGATTGTATCGCTGATGAAAAGGTAGACACAGGAGACATTTTTTAAAGGATCCATCTACCGTAACGCTCATTCTGCAGTGAGAGTACCATTTCACATTAAATGGGGCACTAGATAAACCCTAGAAACAGTACGTGGGTCTAGGGATAAACCTAGCGGTCTATTCTAGCCTACGCTGCGCAAGCATCTCTCTCTTTGCAATATTTACAGGCGTGCTTGCATTTTTTTTTCTTTAACTCCCCAAGCAACGACGAAGCGATACCGTATTCTTTTATTTTACGGGAAGGTTACTTGGAAATTATATTATTTATATCATTGTCACAAAATAGGTGCATTACTGAACAAGTCCTCGCCCTCACTTCGTACATTGAAACGCGCTTTGAGAATAAAGAAAAAACTGGCACCGTGCTAATCGATCTCTCAGCTGCATATGATACGGTGTGGACTGATGGCTTGATGCTGAAACTGGCAAGAATAATCCGCTGTAGAAAAATTTTGAAACTGCTATCTCA
>JBDFRD010319192.1:0-10395 GCA_039654405.1 Bullina lineata | reverse complement strand
CTGATGGTGGTTCAGATGGAACAGGGTGCTCACAGTTTTTGTTGTGTTCATCTTTAGGTACCACTTATCAAAATAATGTTTTAGGTTGGTGGTGTCCTGTGAGAGCGTTTCTTGTATTTCCCTTGTATTTTTAGATTGGAATGCTAGCGCATTGGAATGCTAGGTCGTCTGCGTATCCAAATTTCAGGGATTTGGTGTCTGGCATGTCACTGATGTATATGTTGAAGAGCGTGGGGGCTAGTACAGAGCCTTGTGGAACACCATTTGTGATTTTTCGTTTTTTACTAATTTGGTCACCTAGGCATACGTGGTATGTTCGCATTCCGCTCATTTTATTCAGTAGCTTAAGCGTTTTCTTGCAGTGGATGTATTTGGAAAGTTTATACACAAGACCTTCGTGCCACACTGTGTCATAGACCGCAGTCAAGTCGATGAAAACTGTTCCTGTTTTGTACAGGGTGGAAGTTCAGGGTACAGGTACTGGGTGTAGGTACAGGGTACACGATGTAGGTACAGGTACAGGGTGCAAGGTACAGGTATAGGGTACAGGGGAAAATAAGGAACGAAGTATATTAAAGCTAAGAGGAATTCATTCAGTAGTTTCACATAAGACATTTAACATGACAGAGGTGAAAGACCTTGTCTCTAAGGCTTGCATGTTCACAAAAACGAAAAATCAATCGCAACAAAACCAGTCATTTGTATAAAATATCGTTGCCAAAATGGCCATGTTTTATTTGTATAAAAATTAATGTTGCTTCACAACACTTATTATTAATATTAATAATTGCATAAGCTACAGGTGGAATGTATTTACATAATTTAAAAAAAAAAAAAACGAACTCTTTAATTTGTATCAAAAAAAAATTATAATATATATACATGTACATCTACATACAAGTCTGCTGAAAAGGGGGTCACGATAAGAAAGATTGCAATCGGTATTGATTTAAAATTGTAGTTCATGAAATCAGATATATTCCTTATAACTTCTCTACATCATGGAGTCTTGTGGAAAGAAATTTCAATCAAGACAATGACGCTTGTCGTAAAGATGCGCTTTATAATTCCTTCCAGTGCACAATCGGTGTCTAAAATGTTCTCTTTCTGTTCCAGCAAATGGCACATCAAATAATTTGAGACATCACATTATATACACGTGTTCTCGTTCAGACATTAAAAAATTATTACACTAATCAAACGTGAATTATGATTTACGAGCAGCGATTTGCCATAACCTTTTCATTACATCGGGTTAGACTTATTTATCAAATTAAAAGTGTTAAAATTGTGGCTCAGAGTAAAAAGAGAAAGTTACTCTCTTTTCAATCTTGGAAGACTTCATGTTCTCACAAAGTAAAGGAAAAAAAAAACCCAGAAAATAATAGAAACAGGTGCTGACCAGGATGACCAGTACAGGTTTTTAAAACAGGTGCAAGTAAGTGCTCCAATGCTTGGTGCTAACATTTCTGAACACCTCAGGTGGATTATGATCCTTTATTATAAGCCTACAGGAAGAGAAATATTCTGGTCCATTCTGGTTGTCACGGAAAGACTTTCTTATCCCCTTCAAATGGGAATTACAAGGAAAAAGAGCTATCCTGAAGAACACAAGGACAAGATTTCGACAATTGCTGTCTTCAAAGGGAACAACTAATAACAACAAAAAACAATCACATAAAAGGAGAAGAGAAGAAGGAAAAAAATAAGAATAAACTTAGCTTCATGCTCGGTCATATTCTTATTCTTTTCCTTCTTCTCTTCACCTTTTATGCGATGGTTATTTCTTGTTATTAGTTGTTCCCTTTGAAGATAGCAATTGTCGAAACATATAAAGGCCAAACAATTTTTTCTTCATATAAGGCAAACAATTTCATCTTCACAAAAGGAATCGAACCCAAATTCATTTGTTTTTCTCTAACGCCTGTTAATGAAAACAATTTATGGCATGTGAATGCAAACTCAGCACCTTAGGATTTCTGCACAGAAAGAGATGAAAAAAATCTTGCACGTCACGTACAATGAGAAAAATGACAGTTTGAAAAGAATGAAACGATTAGAAAATCCAAATTACTGTCCATTCAAGCTTGAACATTCATGCTGATATTATAGATCTATATTTAATACCACCGATGTGGATAAGCATGGGTTATTGAATTTAAATATGAAGTCATTATGACAAAAACGGGAACAAATTGGTTTCTAGGAAAATCAGTATATCGTATAAAAAAAAAGGATGATTGCACGCAGAGGGGATCAGATGATTAAAAGCTTTTTTTTCCTAGGTAGCTAACTGACCATAGGTCAGCACTTTCCAGAAAGGTTCCATCTGTATTTAAGGATACTGTTTTGACATATCGCAACTATGCCTTGGAGTCTCTATTATTAATACTTACTTACTTACTTAATCCTCTTCGTTCCCGGAGGAGCATAGGGCTGCAACACTGTTCGCCAACGGACACGGCTCTGAGCAATTTTCTTCATCTGGGGCCACGAAAATCCAGCCGCTTTTGCTTCTTCTTCTATTATTAATACGTAACATCAACTTCATGTTGCCACCAGTATTCATCTTTAAACCAGTCCTAGACACTTTCACTCAAACTGCATTTTAAAGAGAAGAAGACTTGTTTCACAGGCCAATTTTTACCCACAAATTACTGATTTCACAAGCTTAAGAGAAATTAGAAATTTGTAGTTAAAAATTGGACTTTGAAACAATTCTCATCATTCAAAAATCTCTTTTTGGTACCACCAAAGTTCTCTCGAAAAGAAACAAACATCCTTTTTGTCCCTAATAATCAACATAAATTTTTACTAAAAAGTCGTCTACATCACTTCCATTTTTCTCTGTACATTTTTTTAACTAGTTACTGGTGAAATCTCTTGCCTAAGGAATGATGTGAGCAAGTTTTGATGTGGGAGAGAAAAGTGAAGGCATTATCTTCCAATAATGAAGAAATGCTGTTATATATGTACAGTAGGATTCAAAACCGGAAGAAAAAAATATTCATATTTATGTTCATTCATACACACCTGAATAATGCTCATTCACAAACATATTATATATTCACTCTCACAAGCCTTTTATCTGTCTTCATTCAAGTCAAGAATACTTGCATGTGTTCCTTCACATAGTGCTCATTCATGAAAAACAATCACACAATCATGTTCAAAGATGTTCAGTGAAATTAAAGTGATTCATTAAAACATATTTGTGATAACCATTCAATGGCTTAAAATTTGACAGGAATCTGTACAGTTTGATTTAAGTTTACAGAATCACAAGAAAGTTTCAATGCTGTGAATGACGTGCACTAATAATACCTTGGCTAATAACATGAACAGACCAAATATAAGATTATTCGACAAAAGTATGACAACGTGAACTTGATTCTTTGTCTTGGGTAATGTTTGCTGCTTGATTTGATCATTGGAAGGTTGGAATGTTTAAGTAAAAAGTACTTGCCAAATTGGTGAATCCACCCACAAAAAATTTACAAAATGTAAAATCAATAATATTAATCTTCTAAAATCTTGATTGATATTAAATCAATCATACGATGTGAGTGATAATTTTCTACAATTAAACTCATACAATAATATTAATTAAAGGGTCACTATCCTTTTTTGCAGGCCCTTTAGGCAACAATTATGCGCTGCCTACATTTTAAAAACAAATGCATATTTCTATATAAATGGAAAGAGCTATAACAGCAACACATAGCCAGAGGATCTTACCGGGTTTTTTTCCAGCTTGTGTGAACAAACATATAATTGTAAAAGTTGCAAACAGAGTAACCTGTCCACCAGTCTACCAGACAACAAGTTATTAAGCACATGATCAATCAATGAGGGAGGACACAATATATACACTCTTCAGCCCAATAGACTGCCATAAAACCCACAGAACAGGTTTTGTTATTGCAAAGGAAATGCTTCACAATTAATCCCTGTTTGTTTTAAACAGAAGTCACTGCCGCATTCAACCTTTGCTTAAACTGAGAAAGAGGCACCACTGAGCTCTGAAATAACTAGAGCTGGTTGCAAAGAAGATTGCAACAAGGAGCTCATCAAGGCTTCGAAGAACCTGAAGAGAAATAGATATGATTTATATACACACACAAAAATTATCACTATGCTTTTGAAGAAGCGTAGGGATCTGGTAGCCATAAAAAAAGACAAACAAAACAAAAACAAAAAAAACAGAGAACATTGTTCCAACAATGGGGACCAGCTACCACACTCACTACAGGAAAGGGCTGCCTACAGGCTCTGGTGCACACATACACACAGCATGGCAAGACAAAAGAAACAGATTTATAAAGATGGCATCTGTTTGAAGGTCAGTGAAAGATGAGTACCATTTTCTGACAGACCCATAAGATCACACATTGAGCGACGTAGGGAGGAATGACCTTGAAAACTAATCTCATCTGCTCTGACAAAGACCTTGATGATAGAGGAATGAGGAAGAGAGTAGCCAAAGGAAATGGAGAAAACGAAAAGGCATGGAAGGAAGTGAGATCGAGATATTGAGCGAGACACTGATTCCACACGTAACACACCTTCGGATCCAGAAAAATGCGCCAACTTTTAGTTATAACAACATGCCACAGGTCATAACACAGGAAAACTATTATAACTCTCTCCAGGATTGAAACTTCAACACTGAGTTCAGAAATATTGAATATTCAAATGAGCAGCGATGGTCTGAATTCTCAGCTGGAGAATGTTCCAACAAAAGTTTTCCTCATTAAATTATGCAAAACACACCTTCTCCAGACATGTTACATGAACAGTAACAAACTGATACATCAATGTAATGGATCCAATCCGCATTTTAAGTAACTACAAATCTCTCCACAATGTGAAGCTATGTGCTGCCTTGCATGTAAAGAAGAAAGGACCCCCTACAATTTAATAGTCACTTATTACATCGACATTATTTCACTGAAGCAATGATTACGTGATCGGAAAGTTAGTATATTCACATGACTCCTTTCTTGATGCATAACCATTAACCTTTAGCCTCCCGAGATATTAATTTATCATTGATAGCCCAAGGCTTCCAAATGAAACAACTGCATGAAAAAACTGCACAAGTGTACTGGATCTTTTTTTTTTCATAATTTCTTCTTTTATTGTTCTACTTTGATGAAATTTACTTTTGTTGTTTGGCAATGGGGTAGTGTCATAACTGGATCTAGTTGATAATGTACAAATACCAAATAGAGCAACAGGCAAATCAAAAGACACAAGGACGGAGGTTGCAAATTACGTATCATGATGGCTCATGTCAACCATTTTTGGACAAAAAGTTAATAAGTTTTCAAACTCAATTCAAAATTCAATGCATTTGTTTACACACTTTGTAGGAAGTGAAGGAATATGGAGCTAAGGTTCTTTTTAGTAAAAGCACTTATGGAACAATAAATCTGATAGTGGGTATGCTAAGCTGTTACCAGCAGCATTGGATTTATTTAGCACCACAGGCAACCGTTGGAAAAGTAAGGTAAAAAATTAAAGCTAGGAAATAAAAGATTATTCACACATAATATATCAATAATTCAAAACCATAGATAACTTAAATTGTGAGAGTGCTTCTGAAAGGCATTCTTTTGTTGCAACTGGTGGTGGACAGGGAGGAGAAACAAATACATGTACATTACAGATAACACGAAAGAAAAACAAAACCTTTGGATCCAATTCATTAAATTTCTGTTTCCACAGATTCATGGTTCTTGGGCCTGGCCCCACCTCCTAGGTATAACACTTCCCTGCTGCCGGCATGCCTTCGAGATGGGAGTGCTTCCCCTTGACTGTAGGGAGGTGGCTGCTCATTCAGATGGCCTCGACTGCCACCAACTGCCCCTCGGTCAAGCTGGTCCAGTCTGTCCCGACTACCTGAACGTGAGCCTTCCCATGGACGTGCTTCTTCACTGTAGGGTGGAGGAGGTGGAGCAGCCAGATTCTCTCTGCTCCCTCTCTGACCATAAGGAGATCGCTCTGAAGGAGAGAAACTGTAAGCGCCAGGTTTTGGATGCAGATCGTCTTTAAAGTTGGGCCCCTGATGCTTGTAAGGCCTTGGCAAGTAATCCACGTCAGATTGAATAGATGGAGCATAACTATCCAGGTCTGACTCCAGCGGTGGTCGGAAGTAGGTCGCTGAGGGCGGAGGGCCCAGATTTTGTCGGCCCAGACCTATAGCAGGGTTGGCCAAGGGACGGGGTATGTAGTCGTCATCAGGTGCCTGGTTGTACTCCACAGGTTCGTACTGGTCAGTGGATCGACTTTGGTCTGATGGTCGACTGCCTTCATACACAGGGTCGTACAGCGGGCCCCGACCACTGAGTTGAGAACTCTGACCATCGTACACAGGGTCATAAATGGGAGTTGCCCTGCTGGGCATGTTCTTGTACACTGGACGCCCTCTGTTGCTGGACAGCTCTGAGGCCCGGTCATCATCGTAGACTGGGTCATAGACTGGCACCTGAGGGCCAGGATCATTTCTATACAACTCCTGACTGCCTAAACTTTGCTGACGTGGGGCTGGTGACGGGCGGTCAGATCGACTGGGGGGCATGGGCTTGGGACGGGGTACAGGCTTGGGAAATGGCTTATCCAGTTCTGGGGAGGAGCCAAATCTTCGAGGGTCAGGGGGTGGGGTGGGCAGGTTCTCTCTGGATGGGGACCGGTAAGGGGGAGCACTCTTCAAAGGCAGTTCATAAGCATCAGGAGGTTGAGTGAAGCTGGATAAAGATTTGGCTTTGTGGACATTGGGAATTCGATCAGCATCACTGTCATAGACCATGTTGCGGGAGCCACTTCTCTTTGTGAGAGGGAAGTTTGGTTTGGCCGCAACTGCAGGCGGCTCAAATAACTTCTCCTTGGACCTGTTCACTCTGTAATGTAGGTTCTTAGAATCAACATCATCTTCATGCCCTCTGTCCTCTTCGTCTTCATCATCAAAACTGTCATCGTCATCCTCTGAATCAAAATCATCTTTCTCAACAGAATCATCATCGGAATTTTCCTCATACTTGCCTCTGACTTCATCTTCTTCCTCATCCTCATCTTCTTCTTCTTCTTCACGTCTCCTATATCTTTCCCTGTTCCTACTCTCTTCCAGCCTTTGCCTCTCCCTACGCTGCCTCTCTCTTTCCCTCTCCTCCCTCTCTCTATCCACTTCTACCTCCCTTGGTCTCTGCCTTCTCCCTGACCGGTCAGGTCTCAAACTGTGCACAGGCCGTGCCCCTTCACGACGCGCCTCCTGACTCATGTCCCCTCTGCCTGCACCTCTGTATGGTTCTGGGTTTGGTTCCACAGCGTAGCCAGAACTGATGCTGTGGACGCTTCCATTAACTCCATTGGTGGCAACAGAGCTCTGGGAATTCTTGGCGAAAGAAGAATCCTCATCAAGTTCATTGAGCCTCCTACGAGACTGACCCTCAGACAACATGGTCAGCGTGGACTTTGTGCCACGTAAGGAGCTATTTATCTTGGTCAAGTTGTTTAGGGATGAGCGGATGGAAGCAGTTCGCTCAAAGCGTTCTTTTTCTCTGCGTTTGGACTTGAGACACCACAAGGCTACGACAATGATGGCTATGATAATGATGACAGCAACCACACCCACACTGATGCCAATAATCATTGCCTTGATGGAGGATGCCAGCTCATCCGGCATGCTCAAAGATGGATCTTGGGAAGACAATATAAGTAAAGAAAGTTAACAGAAAAGAGTATGGATTGGGGAGGAAAATACTATAGATTTATGTCAGTGTATTGAAATATTGTCCTTCATACTTTTTTTGTTTGTTTTTGCCTCATAACTAGCTTGAAGCCATCCGCAACTTCCATTTATTCTATTCTAAAGCAAGGAATAAACAGGCTAAGAGGCAAGCTGTTTAAGAATATAAAACTAAAAGAGCTGATTTGTGCACACATAAACAAGGCTCCTTCAGTCTCAAAGCATTAAGAAAGCACTAAATGTACCTGGTTTCAATTCATGAGCCACAAAGCTTTTAAGCTCACTTCAGTCTTAGTTTTTGAAACATTGAAATGCCTAACTGAAAAAAAAGACGTTTAAAAAAATACTCACCAGAACTAAAGAGCCTACTAATTGGCGTACTCAGGGAATAATTTACTACTGAGATACAGAGTAGTGATTTTTAAGTGGATTATGCATCTCGATTTTCTCCTTAGATCACAAACTTGTGCGCACTCACCTTCATTAAAAATTCTTCATTTCCTACAACTTGTTTTGTCCTTTCCTTCTTCCCCCAATTTCTACCCATCCATGGGCATTCAGACACCTATCTCCTTCCAGCCCAGTTTTCCTTATTCACACTTGTATCCCAATCCCTCCCTTCATATACACACCTGCTCACCTCCCCCCTCCCCATCCACTGCAATGTACAAATACAAACCTATCTGCCCCTCTTCCACCCCCCACCTAATATCCCCCATAACCAATGCAATATACATATTGTCTGCCTAAACCTGCTCTCACGTACCTGTCTCACAGATAAAGGGATAGTAGAGTCGGCCACAGTCCTGCTCATACACGATATACGACTTCTCAAAAGCAGCACAAACACCTGCGCCGCGGTCAGACATGACCCACACCCTTTGTTTCCAATCTGGCTTAATGAGCATTAGTCGCATCAGGAAATTAAAGAATCCACTCCTGTCCCTAGGCTCTGCCAAAAAGGAGTCTTGAGCCTGAAAGAAAATTGTAATTATTAATTTGATTATAATCATCATCATCATCATCAACATCACCATCATTATTATTATTATAATAACAAGCATAATTCCCCGTTCTACAAACGGAAAGGAAGCGTACATTGATGGATTGAGAGTTGCGCACCCGTGAGTTTGGGAGTGCATCCTGAGTTGGTACGTGCACCCATGATTTGGTGGGTCGCTAAAAAAAGAGCAATTAGAGGAAGTGGGCTTAATAAGTTGCGTCAGTTTCTAGGAAGTAGGAAGTAGAACTGTCTCTGTCGTCTTCGATCACATTCGATAAACTGGCTTTTATAATTTAGTATATATTTGCGATTTACAACAAAACACTTGCTTTATCTTAAAATCTGGCTCCATCATTCAACGCCCCGTCCAATTTTACATGAGTATGTGCATTTTGGTGCCTTTTGGTGCAGTGGTTTTTTCGGAGATCCTGGTACAATTTTTTTTGCTTAGCTCCATTATAATAAGATATGATTATTATTATTATTATCATTATTATTATTACTGTCTTCATAAATAATTTCGATCCCATCAAGTGTCTAGTTCCTTCAATGCTATAAGGCCCAAAGTTCCCATCCACGACTGAATAACACGAGGCAGAGCAGATGATATCAGATCCCTTTTTAAACAGGATGCTCGTCTATAATGAGTTTACTTTCCCCGCAGAATTTTCGAGTACCAATGTTGCAAATGGATGGGGAGACCAAAAGATTGTGTGAAGCATTTTTCCCCAAGGACATAAGACTACTGAGACTGGCACAGCCAGAGTTTAAACCCAATGTGACTGCAAAGTCCTGCAGTCTAACTGTTTAAATGGTATCAGCATAATGTGAATTTTCTCTTTAGTATGTGCGTATTTTTTTTTTTTTGCAACAAGTGTATCCTTTGTGCTATTTACTTGAACAATCAACACTTCATTTAAAAAAAAAACCTTCTCTTTAGCAGTTATGCTCTCTGGAGTGCAACATTGGCTCTAGCTGACCATTTCTGGTCAGCATGCTGGCTGCCGGGTAGATTTATGGCTTTTTTTTTATGACCAACCAGAAAGTAAGTAAGTAAGTAAAGTTCTTTCAAGGCCAATGAAGCCCATAGAGCCGAGCTTATCCCGGTTTTCGTTGCATGAAGTGGAACAGATGATTTTACATCATCTCCAAGACAGGACACTAGCATGTAGTAAGTTTACTTCCCCAGCAGAATATGCCGGTACCCAATTCGCACCTGGGTGGGGAGAGGAAAAATGGTGTGAAGGGTCTTTCCCAAGGACACAACATGGTCACCTCCCAGATTTGAACCCTGGATTATTGGATTAGGAGTCCAATGTTCTAACGATTCGTCCACCACACCACAGAACTTATAATGTACCTGGCAGAAATGCTTGGCTTCCTCATAGGGCAGAGCTCCACCCATGTACCTGTAGCAGCGACCTTTGTCTAGTACCCAGCCTGGCAGGCAGTCACCTGGGGGAGAACAGAAGGGAAACAGAAGGGAAAGTCATTCACAAGTAGCACAAGTTTTTATTACACCTTGTAGAGCCTTTCTTGTATGCTAAAGCTTCATCACTGCCTGAAGTAAACAGATAGAGAGAGAGAGAGAGAGAGAGAGAGAGAGAGAGAGAGAGAGAGAGAGAGAGAGAGAGAGAGAGAGAGA
>JBDFRD010319081.1:0-10397 GCA_039654405.1 Bullina lineata | reverse complement strand
TTTAGAATGTAAAGAAATAGTTAAAAGAGTCGAAACATGATGGAAGCTTGTTTTGCAGAGTTCCTTGTTACATTAAAGTAGTGAATGAACCAAACATTCAAAACCATGTGAAATGTATGGTTGATACAGCTGAAAGATGAGAAAGTGCAAGGCTGAAAACCTTGCAAGTGGAGAGACATAGCCAGACTTTGGAGAGGTAGTATAAGGTTGCATATCACTATTAAAGAAAGGGAAAACTAGGCAATTCTTAATTGCATTTTGTAATCTTTGGGATGGCTGGTGTACTTGACAGGTGATTTGATGATGTTCCTACATGTGCTTAATGATCAGCCCAAATTTGGGCTAAAAGGCCAAAAAAACAATGTCATCAACACAACCAAATTGTACGAAATAATTATTATGAAGGATTTAGATTAATGTTAACCCTAGAAGCGATGATGGTGTCTGCCGGAAATTGTGACATTAAAAGTTGCCTCACCATGCTCTGCTCAGTGTAAAAAATGGTGTGTTGCAAGCTGCTTTCTTGCAATTTTGAGTGGTGTGGAAAGTCAGCGTTTTACAATTAAATTACTGTTAAAAAGTCTACAAAACCTCTTATTTTCTGAAAGCTAATAAACTGAAAATGTTGTTTATGACATTACCTTTTTTTTTTACTTGTTTGAAGATGTGAATGAAAACGCCATCCAATGGTCTTCTTCCCCTCTTCCTCCTGTAACAGTAAAATGCGATGCAGATCTGGCTCCTCGTCGAAGACGGAATCTATTTTCAATCCCATAAAATTCAATGTCAGCCAACAAGATGAATTCGTAATGTCAAGACAAACATTGTTTTGGTCCTCCATAAACGTTTTGTGAGCTTCCAGGAGCAGAAAGCAGATGGATTTCTAATTTGTAGATTTTATTGAAGTTGCTGTGTTCATGCTGAATTTCTTACTTCATCTTTCTTTTTTCTATTTTTTTTTTTTTTTTTACTTCTTTTACCTTTGAATGTTCATGTTTATATCCATTTCCCAACCCTTCTTTGTCTTTCTGCGAGATGTTTTCCGAAATTCTATGTACCTCTTATGTGTACTTATCAAAGTTACTGATTTATCTACCAGGCTCCTCGTCCCCCGAAACAACCAAGTATTCAAGACTTCCAGTTCTTCCCACCAAGACTTTTTGAACTCTTGGATAAAGAAATTTATTTCTTCCGCAAGACAATTGGTTACAAGGTGAGCATTTCTGTGTTAATGTCTGCAATTTTGTTTTAAATGGGGGGGGGGGCTTCAACAAAGGGCAGAAAGTAAAACTCACGAAAACTTTGATTTCATGAATCCACGGTGTCTTTGCCAATATCTTAGTTTAAGAGTGAAATTAAAGGAAAAAAGACATACATGAAAGTATTCAGTTTACATGTATTATGCTGACAGTGGGAACTTCTTGTTTCCGTTTATAAATTAAATCCAGATTCCTGTGAACAGTTTACTTTTGTGAGATAATGTTCGTTTGCAAAGATACAAAAAAAGACGATATTCTGCAGATTGTGTCATATAGGAATAGCTTCTTCTCTAAGAGAAAAGGAAGATATAAGTTGGCCCTTGCTTTTTCTGATAGATATAATGCGAAGTATAAATCGTGATACAGGCTGAATTGTTTGTCTCTGTAAGCTTGGAAAGTTTATTTATTGTGCTCTGTCTTTCCTGGAACAGGTTCCAAAGAATCCTGAGTTTGGCTCTGATGCTGACAGAATACGCAAAGAAGAACAGGTCAAAATAGATCAGTCCTCCCAGCTTGATGAAGATGAAATAGCAGAAAAAGAGTCTCTTCTGAAGGAGGTATGGTTATAGTTGCAAATTATTTTTAAAATTCCTGCAACTTTGTTGAACACTCACTTAATTATGTCACTCTGTCTCTTTGTCATCTATTTTTGTGTTGAAAAAGAAAGATTGTGGATGTAATGCTGGAAATAAGTCTTGCTTGCTTATTGCTAATTACCAAAATACTTCCTCGTCCAGGGTTTCACAACATGGAGTAAAAGAGACTTCCAGCAGTTTATCAAAGCCAATGAGAAGTTTGGCCGTGATGACATTGACAGCATTGCCAGGGAAGTGGAAGGAAAAACTGCTGATGAGGTTAGTTTTATTGCCATTGGAGGTCTTCTTTTATTTATTTATTTTTTTTATTCAATTTGTTTTTTTTTATATGAGGATTAAACTTCTAGTAGATGGGAATCAAGAAAATTAAGCTGGTTTCTTTTAGATAGTAGTTTGTGGCACTGACTAATAAATAATGAATTTTAGACCATGTTAAACTTTTGTTTTAGCTACGAAAGAGTACATGTCTGCAAAAACGGCATCTGGGGAGCTAAATTATTTTAAGTTTTTGATGGTATGGTTTTGTTGCTTAAAAGTAGCAAATGTTATTCTGTTTGAAAGTATCCCTACATCAGGCTTCACTATAAATACCAAACACAGTGAGAATGTTATTATGTATGGTTTTTGTTTAATACTAAGAAGGTGATAGAGAGGTGGTTGTACTGAAGTGGACGAATTGAAATTTCATATGAGAACTTAGCTTTAGAGTAAAAGACACTACATTCGCCATGTTCAGGATCTTTTATTGGTTATTTGTGTTTTTGTAGGTGAACCAGTACAGCAGCGTCTTCTGGGAGCGTTGCAATGAGCTGCAGGATATTGAGAAGATCATGGCTCAGATAGAGAGAGGAGAGGCAAGAATACAGCGAAGAATCAGCATCAAGAAAGCTCTGGATGCCAAAGTAGGGAACAGTTGTGAACATATTTTATATTTGTGGATCGGCCATTTGGTGTTTGTTTGAACATTTCAACTGAAACATAGAAACCCTTTTTTTTTTTTCAAAAACAAAAACAAAAAAACCCGCAATCTTGGAAATGTACTGGAGTGAAGAAAATGGGAGGTGAGATGGCATTAAGAAAAAAGGATTATGCTTTAGTGCTTGCATATATTAGATTCACACTTGGCACTTATTGGAACTGACATAAAAGGTTTATGATGCAATGCTTATTTGCTTTTGACAACAAAACATCAATAGTACATATTATTTATAAAATCAAAGTGTTTACTTTGCGTCTTACTTTTAATATATACAATGGGATGGGAAATAACTATATATATATATATGTTGGTTTTCGAGAGTGAAGAACAGTGAAATTCATGGGTCTTCAAGCTCTTTGCAGAAAGACTTCAGAACGGGTTTCTTGTTCATCCTTGGAGGGTGAGGAATAAATGAAAACTAATAGACTAATATTGTGCACATTGCCTCTCCATCTAGATGGCACGCTACAGAGCTCCATTTCACCAGCTGCGAATTCAGTATGGGACCAACAAGGGGAAGAACTATACAGAAGAAGAGGACAGGTTTCTGGTGTGCATGCTTCACAAGCTGGGCTTTGACAAGGAGAATGTGTATGATGAGTTGCGACAGGCAGTGAGACAAGCTCCCCAGTTCCGATTTGACTGGTTCATCAAATCAAGGACTGCTATGGTGAGTTTGAATGCTTTCACATGTGGGAATGGGACAAAATAGCATAATGTAAGAAGCATTATAATTATAATAGTTTTCATATTTATATGACACATACGAGTCGACTTAACCCTTTCGTGTTCATCCCGGCTGTAAAAATTAGTCCATCCCTTGTTCATCCCAGCCGAACCGAGCATGCACCCCCCTCCCCCCCTTTCTTTTACTTCTAATTTGCCCATACTTTCTCAAGACCATGGGATACATCTAAATTTAGAAATGTGTAATCGTGGGCTATTTTTGGATGTGTGTGACCTCGAAAGCTGGGGAGCTTTCCAAACGACCAACAAGCGCAAACAAAGGGTATTTGCTTTACATTATTTCTCCGCTTCTTTTTCATATAATTGCTAGGTTTAGATCTAGATCTAAAGACCCTACTGGACAGAGATACAGAGCGCGAAAACAAATCTTATTTCGATATTGACTTTGATGATGATCTTAGAGAAGTCTACATCTATAATTCTAATTCTGTAGATAATTGGTACGTGCGTAGCCACTGTGCTGACGGTAGGGCCTACTGTTACACTGTTGCAAACTTGGAACACACTCGCGTTGCTTGTGCAGGCCTTGAGAAAGGGAACACACACACAACCAACTGCTCGCTCTTTGTGTAAATTTAGACCTAGACGTTAACTTTTAATAATTCTAGACGGAGATTTGAATCTAGATCTAGATAATGATTCCAGTCAAAAGGATAGGCATTGACTTCAGAACTGAAAGGTTGACTCAACAAACTGGATTTTGTTCTAATATCTGATACAAATTTACTTTACACACTTGTAAGTTGGGTTTTCATTTATTCTTTTTTTGTTCCATCTTCTTAACATCAAAATATGTGTTTGCAATTTATGTGTTGTCCATGTGTATAAAATTAGATGCATTCCAATGTTCATCATTGGTGGGAGAGCAGAAATAAAATTCATAAAAAAAAAAATTTTAACGTGATGAAAGTGAATGCTTGAATATAAATTCCATCAACAGCAAACAAAAAATCTCATCATTTTGTAAAAAATTAATGATGTGAGAGTCCATTTTACCAGGACAAGCCAAAAAAATGTAAACATGTATGGATTAGGCCCAGTTTCCAGGAAGCTGAACATATGAGTGAAGGATGGCGGGCCCAAAATGAAAACACGATAGGATAAAAGTTGTTATTTGGTTTTCCACCCTGTTGTATTGGATAGAAAATACTTGGCAAACTTTCATGAAATTATACTCAAGAGACTTTTTCCATAATAAGTAGGAAAAGTTTGTTTTGGCATTTTACATCTTTACTTGTGGGTGTGATCTAAAAAACATTTTTTTACTCACTGAAACTCAAACTTCATTTGAATTTGTTTGATAAAAAAGTAATGCCATTGACTAAAGTAAAGAAAAAGGGGAATTTTAAAAAATTCTCCTTCATGAAGTTTGAAGTATCATTGAGTTAGAGGTGTCATTTTCTATTTTTCATTTGTTGTAGAAATAGAAACTTACGTGTAAGCTGTGCCTGTCATATTTTAAATTATGTGACTCATCATAATGCAATATTTTTTTTCTTGAATTGAGTTCCATCGTTGTTATATGAGTATTTTGTTCATGGAACTTAACCTTTTCACCTCACCCTACACTGCCATTGTGTGGTTCTTAGCACAATCCTCCATACACTTTGCCTGGCAGGGGTTCCAACACCCATTAGTGCCATTCTGCACTACACCAGTGACAGCCAAGTTTCATATTTTTTCATTAATATATTTTTAAAGAAAAACCATATTTGTAAAGTATAGAAGATATTCAAAAAAAATGTGTTAGTGTTTTCAAAGAAAAAAAAACTTTGGTCAAACTTGCATGTAATTCCACGCCACTTTGTGAAGAGGACAATTGTCAGATCTGTTCACTGTTAGTCTGTTGAACTGGGTGATATGAAAAGGTTAATGCCAAACACTGATAACATACTAATTTACAATATTTATTGTGTAGGAGCTTCAGAGGAGATGCAACACCCTCATCACTTTGATTGAGAGAGAAAACATGGAATTGGAGGAGAGAGAGAAAGCAGAAAGAAAGAAGAAAGGATCAAAGGCAGGTGTTCCAAAGGGGGGCAAGAGAAAATCAGAAGTAACACCCAGCAAGCAGAGTGCCAAGAAGAAGAGAACGTGAAGGCAGCCCAATTTTCATCTCCATTAAACCATCTCAGCTGTATTCTCTCACCCTTTTTCTCTTTATTTTTGTTTAATATTGTGTTTCTCCATCATGTTATATCTGTACGATATATTTGTATATATTCATTTGAATTAATTCTTCAATCTGAAACATGTTGTACTGCAAAGGACTAGATCTAGTGGTTTCATTCTTAAACCATCTGGAATAGAGTACAAATACAAAATGTAAGTGGATCCACTTTTTTCTTCTAAGAATCTCTGGTAGTTTCCATCCACTGCATATCTATGTTTACCATATTCTTGATTTTCTTACGTTTTTCAGGTTTAGTATGTGAACATCAGAATATGAGTGTTAAGGTCTTTATCAAAAAGCATTGAGTGCTTCTGAATTTTATATTTTTTTCTATTATCCATGGTATTAATATTATCTTTTTATTCTCTTCCTTCTGATGTACATATATGGAACTGTCACTTTGATTGTTTTGAGATGTTGTATGGAGTTCTCAAAATTCAGAACGGGGTTAAGGGAAAATTTTTGAAAACATTTTTAGTGATGTGTATACAGTATGAAAGAAAGAATTATTTGTTGACTTAATTGATGTAATAATTGTTCAAAAAATGGTGTTTTACTGGGGTTTTTTTTTATGATGTTAGGTGAAGGAAGTGTGTCACTTGGCAGCTGTTAAAAATGGAAAGTGTGTGTTCTTTATATATATGCGTGTACAAACTATGGATTCCAATGATGAATGTAAGAAGGTATTGTCTATTAAAAATTACATTATGCGTATTAGATTCCAGGCCATAAACTTGGCCCGTTTATGCATATATTTATGTGTAAGTGAAAACTCACTATAAGAAATAGAATTTGATACTTTTGTCCATGAAACTTCTCAATGGTTAGACTTGTGTCTTAATTAGAATTCTCAAAATAAATGACGAGCTTTTATGTTTTAAGTGCAATTTGTGTTCTTTTTTAACCTTAGGACAAAAGTTACTGATGTCATTGACTTGTTTATTTAAACGTCGGTTGTCCTGCGTCATATTGCATTGTAATGGGAAGACGTGTAAATATTATCTGATTTTTATGATTTGGTAATTTCATGTCTCAAACTTAGATTTGTTGTGTTGGTAAAATGCAAATGATAACAAACGTGTGAATGCTACAAATACTTCATAGGTTTTTGTGATTGTTGTAACCAGTGAATAAAACTATGGATATGTTGTAACTTGTGTCTTTTTTTGTTTTTTTCAACTCTACTAAAGTCTTACATATACATGTATAGAAGTTTAATCTATTTATGATATTTTAGTTCCTTTTCAAAAGCGTGCTGAACAAGATAGGTTTATGACACGAATCAGAAAATATTGCTTATAGACACTGTCATGTTGGTAGGATGCAGTAGGAGCTAGCTGGGGGTGTTAGAAGTTTAGAAGTGAAATATAGGACTCTGAACAAACAGCATTCTCCTTTTTTTTTTTTTACAACTGAAGTCAGGAAGATGCAGGCCTTTTTGCAATGAGCTCTAATTTATTTTGCATGCTACATCTTCCTGTGGTCGACTCATAAGGCTGCTACATTCACAACTACATCATGCTGGCCTTTGTTTTGTGTTATTTGTTATTGTTATGAACAGTTTTTATAGAAACTGTTCTTCTCCCAAATCTAATGATGGATTGTGTATCAACATTTTACAGGAGCAACTTTTGCTCACTGGAAGCATCTCGACAGAATTTGATTGAATACAAAATAAATGCTCCTAATAAATTGTACATACCCGGTAATAGGAAATTTATTGCATACTGTATTTAACCCCTTACAGTTCAGATCAAATTGGCATTGCACACCTTTACGCTGTTTAGTGTTTTATACAATAGACTACTGCAGTCGAAATATTCCTTTCAAAGAACACAAACAACTACATATGTACATGTACAAATGCTGTTCGTGCATGAGAAAAAAGTAGGCCTACATGTATAATTTCATGTGTGCGTTTATTTCATTTAAATCTATTTCGTACGCATGCATTCTACATAATCTAAAACACTTTCAGAACAGTAAGTGGGTGGTATAGTACAATATTGGCAAACACTGAATTTTCTCTCTCATGGACACGCAGCATTGAGATTGAAATACATTTTATTTTTTTTAAAAACTGCATTTCAGGAAAAATTGCGACTAGAGAAACTGAGATTTTTACTTACATTAATTAAACTGTATATTAATATTAACGATGCAAGCAGCATGCATGTTTTAAATAATAATGTGTATTCAACAATATGATTACTACTAATGCTAAACAACGTATTTACATGTACTTCCAAAGCACACCCAAAAGCAAGAAGCAACAATAACAAATAAAAGGCTAAAATTAGTAAAATAACAAATTGCTATTTTTAATTAAATAAATGTGCGTTACTGTTCTGACCATTAAAAAAAGTATTTACCCTCAAAGCGAAAATAAAACAATAAGCACTTCGCCTCTTCACTCTAGATTTGTTCGACATTTTTTGTCATCAGAAAACAAGATTTGACATGTTTGCAGCTGAGGCGATGGCTATCAAAGAAAAATTAGTGGCTTTGAGTCAATACCGATTAGCAATGTGGCTTCCACTCACAACTATTGGAAATATTTTAAAAATGTTTTCATTACCATCTTATGGAGAAAAAAATGATGGTCTATGTGATAAGATTATGTTACTCACACAGTTATACTAACTTATAGGCTCTATCAATTGTTACAAAACTAACATTATCACCTTGGCAGCAAAATAAATTATAAAGAGAAAAAATAAAAGATCTGTTTGTCAGTCTGACACTGATTCTTCAACTTGGATACATGCAGCTTTACTTCCGTTAGTAACGTTCTATGAATTCCAGTTGGGCGACTAGCGTGCACATTGTATTTGTCGATATTGCATTGAAGAAAGTACACGTAGCAACATTGACTGTAAATATCGCTTTCTTTGTTAAAGAAAAGTTTGTCGTTTTTTTTCTTTCTTTTTTATCATAAAATGGAGATTTTAAGTAAGATTTAGATTTTTGTACTCATATGCAGATCTGGCGACTCTCGCACAAATATGAGGAAAAGCACTTAAATGTGAACGTTTATTTATCCGTGGTTTGTAAGTGCAAGGAATTTCTACTTCAGATTTCTTTCAGTTTGCCATTTGAAAACAAAACAGCTTGTTCTAATTCTAGGTACTAAATGAGTACCAATGTACTCTATAAACATTGAACTTGATCAATTTTACTTCATCCAACCCTTTTGTGACTCTTTCATTCTAAATGAAAGGAGCCGCTTTCACATTCTTTTCGCGGATGAACGACATGCTGGAAACTACAATGTACTATGCAGACAGAGCGACGGTTCTGTGAAATGGTGTTTTTCTGATGTTTCTTGGTTCTAATTTATTTTGGTTGTCGTTCAGACGAGTTACTTCAATGCTTGCATAGACTTTAATTCTTTCAAATGTAGCAGTCTCTCATTGTACAGATGTCGTCATGTCTACAGCTCTGGGCACGGCGAGGCACACAGGGACGGCGGCACGGGCTGAGTTGCTGTTGAAGACAGGCTTGGAAGGACTGGCACACTGCTGGTTGTGGAGCCGGTACCTGGAGCCAGAAATGCCGTTAAGGAACGCGATTCCGTTGGCCAGAACTCCTGAGCTGTTGGTCTGCAAAAAGCTCTTGTTTTCTCTCCTGTCTCGCCGGCTGGATAGGACAGATGGAGTTATCTCCCCGCTTCGCCTGGTGGACAAATCCCCGCGATGGCGCGGGCTGACACCGAGCCCCGTTCTGGGGCTCGACTTGAGCGGGGGCAACAAGGGTACGGTTGTCGTCTCCACGTTGAGGGGGCGGATTTTGCAGCTGGGCTTGACCGTCCCTCGAGGGGTCCACATGCAACGCTTGCAGTCGTCAAACAGATCCATCTTTGACCATGAGTGGAAGCCGCGGTCCATGTAGGAGTCGAGCTTCCAGTAAAGAGACTGTCGGTAGAGGGCGCTTTCTGTAGGGCGGGATAAGCGTTGAGTCATCTCATCTTGCTCCTTCAAGCTGATGCTGGGAGGGTCACGGGGCCTCTCCACCGGCGGCGCAGACTCAGAGCGTTTCTGGTGGAACCAAGGAGTACTCTTCATGTTGAAAGACTTGTGAGTTTGGGGCAGTCAGTAGGATTCTAGGGAAAAGTCGGGTGCGTCAAGTTTAGAATGGTGTTGTCCAACTATTGTTCGTGAATGAATTCAGCAGAGATTTTTCCGCTTTGCTTACACTGTCTCGTAAAAACGATAGTCGTATGGCACACTGAAAAAAGAAAGAACAAAAATTTGTGTCATTCAAATGTGAAGGTAGCTGCCAATAAGACGAATGCGATGTTTTATTAGGGATGAACAGAGTAATAAACAGATTATCGTTTGGAAATACATGTAGGAATGTTTTTAGGAACAAAAATTAACCAAAGTTGCGAGGTTTGTGCGATGTCGCTAAATTTAAAAAATGTTAATGTGTGGCCGACAGCGCCATCAATGGGTTATTCGTCCACCATGTCTTTCTGCCGTTATCTACGTGTATGTTCTTTTTATTTTTGTTTCAATGAATGGTCATCGTGCGCTTTTAAAATACGATCTACATGCAAAAGAATTTAGTTGTGTGGGGGGGGGGGGGGGGGGGGGGGGGGGGGGGGGGGGGGGGGGGGGGGGGGGGGGGGGGGGGGGGGGGGG
>JBDFRD010318971.1:0-10398 GCA_039654405.1 Bullina lineata | reverse complement strand
AATGAGTTATTGTTAATGTTATTAACGATTCTGAAATTATGACTTTTATGCAATCCTTTAATTAATAAGTGGATAGTATGAAGCCTTTCACTACTATTTTCTCAAAGTTATATTTATGGGACTCCCCGTTTATTCAGTGATATATCAGTACAAGTATATATATACTGTATATGCAATTCTATTACATTTTTCTATCACATGAAGTGATAGAGCTTTGTAATGCTGAACATAACTTAAAGTGGGCAAAAATGCACGTAAGTGTCAATTTGAAGAAACAGACCATACCACAATGGTTAAAACAATACCTCTGCATTATTTCCTTCCAGGTAAAAAAAAATTAACAAGGAAACTAATAAAATGCTTTAACAAACAGCATAAACTATATTTCAGATGCTACCATACCTAAACCATTCTCCAAAAACTTTGAAAACAAGTTTTCATTTGTTCGTTTAGATTTTGTTTTTGTTTGTTTCTTATGTCAATTTACAGGAACTCAATCCTGATTACCTGTTAATATAATGTGTTTAAAGTAAACATAAATATGAACTGTATTGAAATAAAAATCAAATTAGCTACATTTTCTTTTTCTTTTGCTTAATCTTAATCAATTTGATGGGTGAGTGGGAAACTATAATAATGTTTGTTGATTTGTAACGGATTATGGATATCTAACATTAATTTTATAATGGTAACATATCATGTTCCTGTTTCATGATTCAGAAAAAAAAAAAAAAAAAAAAAAATCAATAACACATATAAACATTACTCAAATTATTCATTATGAAAATAAAACTAAAATGCATTTTAGTAAGTCTAATTTTATTCTTTGATAGTCTTTTTCAATGCAAATGCAGGAGCAAGTAGAAAGTACTTATAATTGTAATTGTAATGTTTCTTTAAAAAACAATTACAACAAACTTTCAAGAAACATACACATCGGCACAAACACATACACAAACACGTGCAAAAATCCCCCTTAAAATCAACCAAGACAAACGAAGCACAGAGCATGCTGTTATTTTTTTGGTCAAGTTTCAACTTTATTTCTAATAAGGTATTCCTTATTAATGAGGAACAGGACAAACATGATCAGAACTGGCAAAGTTATCCCAGGACAGATTGAAGTGGAAATCCCTTGTGTGTGCCCTATATCCTGATAAGGGTGAGGGGCAATGATGATGATTCCATTTTATATTCTTTAAGGAGTATTTTAATTATATTTCATAACTAATTTATTATTGTTAAAATCGCAATAAAAAAATATCAGTTATAGAACTGAGAACAAAATATTTTTTCTGTAACAAGTGTATTTTTTCTCTCCATTTGCAAGGACATGTGCTGTATGAGATCCTGAAAAAGCTGCACTTGAGAAAAAAAGGGTGGAGTAAAGAAAGGGGAGGGGGAATCATAATGTTTGATTGAAACAAGGGCTTTGTCAAACACAAATAAGGATCTATAATTTTTATCTTGAATATTTCTTATCTGGTTGCCCTGAAGATAACAACTTACCTTGCTTTTGAGAGTTTACATTACGAGTAGAGTTGTTGGTTATGTTTGGCATACCTGGTTAGATGGAAGCAGTAAGAAAACAACCTAACAATACATTACGTTCAATCCGGGTCACTGCAATTCGTGAATTACAAACAAACAAACAAATCAACCACACTCTTTGTGACTATAATCAAGCAACAGTTGTACAATGATCTACCTTATTTTGTAATGAAGTTTGAAAATAAAAATTGTAATCACTCACAACTTTTATTACCGGTACCATTGGATATGAGTTCTAACTATAAGCAATGACTTATGGCTTTCAATAAACTGCCCTTTATCTACCAGACAGTATGCAGTATAGAGACAGGATATTATGATAATGAAGAAGCATTTATTCCATATATAAATAAAACATATGCTTACATGACTTCCTGTTCTACTGCTAACATAGAGGGTGAGCTTTCTAGTCTACAATGACATGCATGCAAAGAGTGGACATGGTAGGAAATGTCTGTAAGGTACTTCACTTTCATCAGGCAAATATATAATTGCCAAGTTCACTGAGCACTGTAATTATCAAAATTGTTTGAAATCATCTATAAGACTTGTATCAATGAAATGAACTTATGGATAAAGAAACAAAAACGGCTAAATTTTATAACTTGGGTACAAACTTAAGATGATCAGGAAGTGTTAAGATTTCTATCATTTAGACGAACGCAAATTATTATTTAATGGTTGAAAATATTTCTTTCAGATGCACTTTCATAAATAAGTGAATTCAATCTTTCTTTTTTTATGAATTCTATGACGTTAGAATAATACAAAAACAATGCTTAATATAACAAAGCCCTCCTCTGCCATTAGGTATAATGATAAGAAAAAAACAAACAAAAAACAAAGAAAAAGAAAGCAAAACAAAACCTAACCCTATCTAAATCATAAAGATGACAGAAAGACTGAAAATTCCTCTGTTATATTTTCTCCAAACAACAACCACAACCACTTTGAAAATATTTTTATTAACTATGAATATATCTAAAACAATAACCAACAATCTCACTAGCAAAAAAACTACCATGAAATGAAAAGATGTTTTGATTTTCATTGAGAAAGCAGTTTTTACGATAGATGAAAGAACAAAACAGTTCAGAAAATCCGGCGTGGGGGCGGGCAGTTCTGAAGAGATAAAATGCTGGCTCTACTTCTTATTTACTTAAAAAAAAAACCCACTGTCTTCATATCAAATAAAGTGAACCTCAGATATAACAAGGTCTAGAGGACTTGACTAATGTCCTCATTGAATCCGAGGTCGTAGAACAATGCTTTATTAGTCCAAGTAATCTAACCTGGCCAATTATTGGCTAGCAACCCCCCACCCCCACCCCACCCCACCCACCACATACACACACCTTTTTTCAAACCCCTCAACCCTAACCCTGATTCAGTTTCGTGCTCCAATCTCCTTCACACCCACAATTGGACGAGTGAAGCCCACTTCCCCATCCCCTCACTGCTTTCCACTCTCCATGCAAGCTGTCAGCAAAACACTGTATGTGTTAGCATCAAAGCGACTAGGCCTACACATTGGTGTAGTTGAGTTGGGGTTGTCTTTTGATGTAACAGGTACACACGAATTGCCTCATTTCTCTGCACATTGCTTTAGATTGGTATGAGAAGACCCAGTTTCAAGATGATAACCTCATTATAACCGAGTTTATTAGATGTTGGCTCTATCCGAGGTACAAATACATGTACAAAGGTAAAGAGAGAACAAAATTGGGACTTTTCATTTTGCTCGTTGAATGCGAGGTTTCATTGGATCTGAGCTCGTTGTATCCAAGGTTCACTATATAAAGTTGTAATGCAAATCAAATCAAAAGCTTTAGCAAAGGAATATCTTACTTAGAAAGTTCCCTTTGTAGGCTGCAAATAATTACGCAAAAAAATCCAAATCATGACTTCACAAAATTCTATACTGTGAATAGTTCCCTTCAAGTGCACATGAGGAAAGAAACTTAGAATTCATGCAGTTAAAACATCAGAATAAAGTCAGAACAGTCAATAACTATGAAAATTAACTATTTTCATTATAGAAGATATTTTTGTAATTTTAGATATATAAATACGTATTGTTATAGTATTTGCAAATGAAACTTTAATATTGATAAAAGAAAACTTCCTAAATCAAACTAAGTACGAAATTGTATATTTCTCACTGCAAGGTTATCAATAAATGCACACCATGGTGACCGACAAATATTACTTCGTTCACTGATGTTCAATTCTGGAAGGGTTAAGATATGTGAATAGAGCACTTACTGAAGATCAAAACACACCTACCCACTGTGTGCAGTGAAAAACAAAAGGGAAAACCACCACAAGGTGTGTCCAAATGACTTACCGATATTCTGATCTGCTTCTGGTTTGTCATTGGCTACATTGCCTTTTGACCCCTTGAACCCTTGCCCATGCATTCGAACACTTGACTTTTGTTGAACCTGAGCTTGCTCCTGACGAATTCCAGCATCTTTCTGCATGTCCCACATTGCCCGTTCAATCTTCGATCGCAAATGCATGAGTACCCGCTCTATGATACCTCGCTTGCACAAGCAGATATCTTTGATTAGAACTTCTGTTAATTGGAAGTTCAGCTTACTGAACACCTTTCTGTTGGAGTGATGAAGTTATAATAAGTCAGGATTGATGGAAGATAGTTAGATAAAACGTTGCATTTACTTTAAAATAATAAAAATAAATTATGTAAGCACACAAAAGAGACATAAAGAGAGAGAGCGATAGAAAGGAAAAGAGAGAGTGAGAAAGAGATAGAGAGAAGGAGAGAGTCAGAAAGTGATATAATCATCCTGTAGAAAAGGCATTCACAGCTTTTCGATCTTATTTTAATTTTTTAAATATAATTACATAAATTATGATCAAATAACATATATTACTTCCTAAAAATGAGTACTAAATAATATTCATAAGTCGAAAAATAGCAGTCTATTTAAAAAAAAAAAATTCTTCTTTCAAAATTAAGTACGGTACTTAAGGCAACTGACTTTATTTATTACACTAAAAGTGAGACTCAAATACAATATCTTTAGTCTATTCACTGCTTTTTCAAGGAAATCAGGCATTTTTCAGTGTTAAATGAACAAGGACTCTGTTTCTGTCTTCAGCAACAGTTACAATATTAAGATGTAATTCTATAATGATTAACATTAAATATTAAAATAATGAGAGAACAGAAAGTATATTATGGAGATCGAAATCAAAAGCGTTAAAGAATCATTACGAAAGTTACAAATGAAAACAAATAACATGAATTTCATGTCATACAGTCATTTTCCTTTCTTGAACATGGACTTTACTTATAACTTAAAATCATTCTAGCTCTTTGGTTGATAATTTCTCATGATTTTAAAAACTATTCAGATGACAGAAAATAGATAGATTATATGATAGCATAAACGAGTAAATCATCGATTCAGAGAAAGATAATTTTTTAAATAGTTAAAGAAAACTGAATACATATGAAGGCCACAGTGGGAAAGATCAGGGTCCAATTTCCAATTTTTTTGAGTTACTGCCCCTGTGTATGCACCTTTTCATGTTGTCTCGTCGATGAAAATTTGAAAGTGAAAAACGATCATAGTTCCGAGTAATATACACTAAAAAAGGGAGTAGTCTACTGGTACCTATCCAACTCATAGCATGATCCTGATCGTTTTTCCATTGTGGCCTTCATATTGTACACATGGTGCATGTAAGTAAAGAAATGAACAATTTACTGATTTGTAGAATAAAAGTGTGATATAATGGTCGACATGCACAAAAATAATGAAAGGTCTAATAACAAAGACTAAACCTCCACCACAATTAAAAGATAACCAGCGTAATCCTATACCAAGCAATAAAGAAATACAACAAGTGGGTATGCAAACTACAGTTAGAATTCAGACGGGAATCTCTATTTAAACTATTTTTATTGACACAGTGAGCACAAAGTTTTAAACAAAAGAGAACCTTTACCCGTGGCTATTTACATGCATGTATTTAAATACTCTATGAAAGAAAATCCTGCAACTGACATTCTTAAACCAAAAAAGTGAATGGAAATGGAAATTTAACAATTCAACTACATTCTGATAGAGAAGTTAAAATTCTCTATTTTTATGAATATATAGATATCTTGAATGACATTTTACATTATGATTTAGACCTCATTAATTTGAACTCCATCAATGATGAATAAAGAATTTTAATTACCAAGAACTGTAACTTACTGTCTGGGTTGGCACTTTGAACACGACAAAATTATTAGGAAGTTGGTTTTCTAGGCTCCTTATACCTATGTTTTTTTTGTTTTTCTTTAGTTTTATCTTTTCTTTGGTATGGGTTGAGGAAGGGGAGGGGTAGGAAAGAAGGTGCTGTGTTTGTCTAATAATGAGGGCCATGTGTACACCAAAATCCCACATGATGTAAGTGCTCATCAGAACAATATGTTTGGTGACTGGGAGTACAAATGAAAATATTACAAGAACTCTTTGCGAAAGCCATGACCAAGCCAGTGAAATCCTTTTGTATCAAACCAAAACCCATCACCTGTTAAGTAGGACCCAATTTTGCATTTTCTGTTGTGTTGAACTTCCCGATGTATAGTTGTGAATGTCAACCATTTTGGGGATGAAGAATTTGACAACTTCAGCGGTTAAAACTGAAAATGATGAACATTTTTTAGAAATATGAGAACACATAGCAGAGAAACATGCACATGAGCTGCTAGTATAAAATACTCTAGCAATAAGGGTATATTATTATTATTAAGCAACATTTGATTCAAATAAGGAGGAAAGCAAGCATGTTAAAAGATTCAATACTCAGAAAAAAGAAACGGGGACTAAGCACATCAAGCTTAAAAAAATACAACTGAAAAGGTTAGAGTCAACAGAGCATTACTTGAAAGCAAAGCTGAAGAAACCACTTATACGAACACTGCCATAGGGTGTGACCCTTATCCTGTCTTATTTTTAAGAACTTGTTTTCCATTGCTTGTTTCTTAAGAAGTCATATAGGCTTACAAGACACCTTACAAAGTTTATTAAAAAAATCCCATTCCCCTAAAAACAAAACAAAGACCCTTTACCAACACGTGGTCAGTATCTTTTATCATGAATTAAATTTGGCTTCTCAAAGCTATAAAAGCCATTTTCTTTCAAAATTATTTATTTCTATTACAAAGTCAATTATAAAAATAGTAAGAAATACACATTTAAAATATATTTTACCTTCTGCTCCATTCCCCCCACTCCTATCGCTCAAAAGAAAAAAAACATTGTGGTGGCAATTATTTTCACTTTCATTAGTATTTTTGAACAAATGTTACTGAAGCTAATTCTTTTGCTTTCAGAACAGAAACAGAACATTGACAGGGCAACACTTGGATTATTTGTACTTTTTTTCAACAACAGCAGGAGATCAATGGCTGGCAAATCTTCATATATCTGGAACTTGAATAACAAAGTGCATAATGAATCAAGCTTACAAACATTATCAAGTTGTGTTTATTTGACAAAAGTTTAAAGTACTTGCTTGGGGGCGTACGTCTAGTTTATTATGTATTAATGAAGGCACCATCTTCAAAAACCCTTCTAAAAACAAAAATTAGTAATGAAAGGTCAAATGATTGGTTCCCTGATTGATGAGTAGTACATATACAAGAAAGTAAAATCTGTATCTGAAGTTTGATCTACTACTTTGAAGTAGAAGCCTGGATGCACGTTCACCTGCAAGCTAGGGTTATGAAAAGATGATTGGATCACTGAAGTGACAGGGGTTGTCATCAGGGAATATTTCATAACAAAGTTTTCACAACTTTAAAAAAGTCATTCCTACTACAAAATTTGTGTAGGTTAGGAACGTACAAACTAAAGCCATGGTTTAAAAAGTAAAGAACATAATATATGACTTGATTTGCCAGCCATCGATATTTCATTTTGGTTACCAATTTAAAGATATATATGAAGAATGCTATTATTACTGGCACATGAATGCAATACTAGAAGTAATAATACTAATGCAGCTACTTAAGAAGAAATACAAATTCAACATCTCTTCGGGCAGTATACCTGTTGAGTAGATTCCAGTTATCAATTTTACCATTTGTTGAACTAACTGAAGGGTAGTTATGTACCTGCACAAGTGACGGCAGAAAATGCTTAACAAGTTCTGCTGTCATCACTGTAGAATTAAGATATATAATATAAATTCTGTATTATTCTGTTGCTGTGTGCTGCTTACAAAACTAGTGTTGTGTTTTTGTTGAAAATTATAGCTCGGAAATAAAAATGAAACAATCGATTGACCAGCTGTAAACTTCTGGTGAGTAAAGGCAAAGAGTATATTATCAGCTGAGATAGGAAGACAGCTATTGTGTGATTCTTGATGACGAATACTCTGATAGTGATTTAGAAAATGTGAAATACTGGCATTAGAGGTAAGCAATGTATGTCTTTAGTCTCCCTTTGCATGTGCATGAAGTTACGGTTCAAAGTTTTTGAGTTATAAAAAATAATCTGACATACCCTATATACGCCCGGGGGGCCAGGGATATAGGAAAATTAAAGCTTAATAGGCAGGGTTCAAAGGGTTAAGTGTTACCCACGATTTGCTTTTTTAGAGAATACCTGATTCTACAGTCTTTATTGCACATGGTCCGTAATGCATACCATTATGGTCCCACAAGGTGAACGCCCTGTCAAACAGATCTTAATGCCGCAACAGGACGTAATCAGAATATGGAGCCTACTTTCAGGTTTAAAAATTAATTTCCTTTCTTTTTCTTTTTTTGACAGGGCGTTCACTTTGTGGCACCCTTATGGTTACTTCTGGTTGGCACGCATTGTGGATCGTGTGCCATAAAGACCATAGAAACGGACATTCTCAAATAGATGACAGCACATGTCGGCAGATGATCACACCCACCCCTCTGCGTAAGCTTACTTGTAGAATGGCACGCTGAGCACAGATTCACACATGTAGTCTCCAATGTAGGTCATGAGCAGCCGTCGATCCCAGTCATCAGTCACATGACCACCATAGTTGATGTTAGCAATCAGGTATTTCAGTGCCTCCCATGGAGTTTCATCATAGCCATCCAGGTAGATGGACAGCAAGTTTTCAGACACCTGCCATACAAACATGTTATTATGAAACTACATAAAAAAAATTTGTTGCTAAGGGTATACTACTTTGACTTATGCCTCTTGATTTCTTAACCATTTAACCCCTATAGCGTAGCCGTGCAGAGTCTATCGGCGAACCCCTACAGCAGAGTTGCACAGAATTTTTCCATTAGTTTCAGGAGATCCACCATTGCACAGTTCTGAAGCATTCATTAACGTTGTCAATTGCGTATTCTTATTAAGCGAAAAACGAACTTCCTTTTTTTTTCTTTGTGAATCACAAAGCATATACTCATTATACTTATTCCACAGTCTTCAGCTATCATTTAAATATATTCATTGACTATGTTCTCAATATTTAGCTTACAGGTTTTTATTAATAACATTTTTATTGAAATTACTCGATATTTTTGCAGAGTTATTTTCCAGGATCTTTTTTCGCCTATTTCTAGACCATTGAAAGTACATGACAGGAAAAAATCAATCCACAAAAAACAAAATCTCCATCTTAAATTTACATTTTCATTTTGTGCAGAAATGCTGTTTTCAGAGAGAAATAAAAAAAAATTAGGGCTGCTGTGAAGCTGAAATGCAAAAAAGTCTTGTGACGTCCATTTCATGTGAAGCTCTCTTACTCTATATCACCCTTGTTGTGTGTCATTTATTTTTGTGTGACGTACCTCAAAGTCGGCGTCGTTGAATTCGTAGGCAATGTTCCAGCCCAGCATGAGGAACTTCTTCCTCTCCAGTAGCACAGAGTGGAAAAAGCAGAGAGTGAAGAGAAGCTTCTTGTACTTCTCCTGCTTGTGGCAGCGGGAGAATTGCTGGTCTGTGACCAGGTTGTACAGACGCTTCATGTTGGCTTTCAGGCCCTGGGCACAGGTAGGGGGTGAGGGGGGTGAGAAGAGAGATGGCTCAGTACTGCTTTAATTGAACAGGTACATGGTGTTGAAACATTGACTTTGCACACAGCTATTTTATCAGCATTAAAATTTATTAAGGCAGAAATTAGCAGCTGATTATAAATCCCCATTTCTCATGTACAATGTATGAACCATAACTTCACCACATACATTATCATTTTCCAGCCCCACATTACACATTACAAGCTGTTCGTTTACTACTCACATTCAAACTCTAAAATTACATTACTCACAGTACAGGTAGGACCAGTAAATGACCAATGAGTGACCAATTAATAACCAGTAAATGACCAATGAGTGACCAATTATTGACCAGTGAATGACCAATGAGTGACCAATTAACAACAGTGAATGACCAATGAGTGACCAATTAATGGCCAGTGACTGACCAGTAATGACCAATGAGTGGCCAGCAACTGACCAATGGATGACCATTATATGATCAACACGTTACCTGAGAATACCTAGTACATGACCAATGGATGACCGATAAGAGAGCAGTCCTACCTTTGGAGGCTCAGTGGTCATCTTGATGCCAGTCTGCAGGATGGAAATGGGGAACTCTGGGTGGGGGGAGGAGGAGAGCCACAGGCGGAACTCTGGGCGTGGCTCTTCCACCTGCAGTTGTTCCACCAGCTTGTCCAGCTGAGGCATCCAGCTCAGAGACAGATGGCAGTTGGCCAGGAACACCCACTTGCCCTGAGGAGTGGGAGGGGGGAGGGGGTTGTGAAGTAAGGAGAATGGATGAGACTTGGGGGTGGAGGGGTGTGAAGTAAGGAGAATGGATGAGACTT